>VXBX01004123.1:266623-344787 GCA_013400415.1 Scytalopus superciliaris
CCCTGCCCGGCCCGTTCCCGCAGCGCCGGGGCCGCCCCCGCCAGCCGCGGCCCCGACAGCCCTCCAGGAGCAGCTCGATGCGGGACACGTCCTCTGTCACCTGGTTGACGCGGTCGAACTGGGCCAGCAGCATCTCGAAGAGGGAAAGGAGGCGCTGGATGTCAGCGTCCACTTCCAGGCTGTCCCGGGTGCTCAGCACGAGGCTCAGCCCGTCCAGCTGGCTGGAGGAGGTGGAGGCCCTGGAGCTGTCGGAGGCAGCGCTGGGAGTGGGGCCTCGGAAGGACTTGGAGTCGCTGGAGTCTCGGGAGGGCAGCGGCTCCATCCCTTCGAACCTCACCTTGTGCCGGAACTGGAAGGGAATGGGGCAGTAGGGGCAGGGTTAGTTCAGCAGCTGTAAGTGGAACTCCCACGCAGCCCCAGGGCTGCTCCCAGCCGTTCCTGGTGTGACAGTCCCAGTTAAAACTGTGGGGCTGAGAACTGGCCCTTACAGTGTCCCATCACTAACCCAGCCCCGGGGCCCCAGCAGCTGCCAGAGGGCCCTGGCTGTGAGCACCGTGGGATGCACCCAGAGGCAAGGGAAGGCTGAGGATGGTGGACGTGGCCCTCCACCCTTGGAGCCCCCAGGCTGCTCTCACCTCCTTGGCTTTGCTGAAGCCCATCCACATCTTGAGCCGGCGCACGAACAGCTCCACCATCTCGTAGTCCTGGGGCTCGAAGGCGGGCCGGTAGAGCTCGCAGTGCATGTGTCGGTAGCTGTGGGTCAGCACCACGGTGAGCAGCCGCAGCACCACCCACACCTCCAGCAGCACGTAGCTGGTGCAGAAGAGGCAGTAGAGCCCCGAGGGCTCGGGCAGGCTCCGGAGGCTCCCGTTGCCCCGGAGCAGGGCCAGCAGCAGCAGGAGGCTGCTGCCCACGCTGCGGAAGGACTCGGAGGAGGAGGAGAAGAGCTGCAAAGGGCACATTGGAGATGTGATGAGAAGGGAGCAGTGGCAAAGCGACCCCTAAGCCAAGATACCCCCCCAGGGGTGGCCCCTGAATCAGCAGTGACAGGGACAGCCCCTGGCCAAAGCTGCCTGTGGCAGGGTGGGCACAGAGCACCCAGGGGGCCCACGGGCTTTGCTCCTGAGGGATGAGGGGCAACAGGACCACAACCAGCCCGTGTGAGGGGAAGGGGGACTGGGGTAGTTACCAGGAAGCCAAGCTGGGCGTAGGCGAGGAGGAGGAGGGCGAAGGCCACCCCTGCAGCTGTCAGCTCCTTCGCTGACTTCTGGAAGGTCTTCCCAAACACAGACCACTGCCTGACGAAGCGCAGCTGCTGGGCAGCCTGGGGCAGGAGAGGGGAGCTGTTAGAGCACAGACCCACCCCCAGTACAGGGAGGGCAACACAAACCCTGGCAGGGCACAGAACATCCCAGCCCACAGGTTCCTTGCAGACAGAATCATCCCCTCAGCCTCATTTGGCTGAATTCACCAAGGATTTGAGGGCCCAGAGGCTGCAGAGACCCAAAGTGCTACAGCAGATATACAAGTGGCCTCACTGCCACCCCTGCAGGAGGGTCTGATGTGGCAGCAGCATCTGACCAGTGCCCCATCAGGACCTCAATCCTGCATTTGTCTTCCTTCAGGGACCCAACAGGGATGACAGGCTGGCAGAGGAGGACCAAAGTCCCCCCTGCCCAGGGGCTGCTCCCCCCAACCCTCCTGTACCTGCACAGTGAGGAGGAAGAGCAGGGATGCGGCCAGGCTGCTGAACACGGAGCTCAGAAAGGCCACCTGGTAGAAGTTGGTGAAGCCCCTGCGGTTGTTGAGGTACTTGAGCCACTGCTGGTCGGCGAGGGTGGCCTGGCTGAGGTGAACCACCACGGTGCTCATGGTGAGCAGGATGAAGAGCCACTGGCCGTAGTTGCCCCACAGGGTGAAGTAGGCTCTGCCTTCCTTCTTGATGGACAGCGACTCCGAGACCACAAAGTAAACCACAAACATCATGAGGAAGACCTGGGGGAGAGACAGAGGTTACCAGGAGAGGAGGAATGGAGAGGTTACCAGAGAAAGAGGGCAATGCTTGACTGCTGTGCTGCACCCAGAACAGCAAAACCCCCCCTGGACAAGCCTGAGTTCCACCACCCCACAGTGTCCTGCCCTGCCCTCCTTGCTCATTCAGTGCTCCATTCCCTCCTGAAGCTCCCCAGTGCCCATGTGCAATGCCCCTGTGGGAGGGTGGCAGTACCCCACACCAAACACAGGCAAGGTCTCTGAGGACATGGCTTGTCTGGCTGATGTCCCCACTGAGGGCAGAACAAACCCTCATGTTTCCACAGTGAGAGTGACAAGCTCGAGGAAGTTAAAATGCTGAGACAAGACCAACAGGGGGAGACAATTCTTTCCCCTCAGTGGTGCCAGGGGCATTCCCTGCGTGCTACCCATGCCTGGGAGCAGAGTGGGCAGGAGACAGGTGGCACACTGACCATCATGAGGAGCTGGAGCGTGACCCCCGTGCTGAGCCGCAGCAGCGGGAAGGGGCTGATGGCGAGGGCGGCGACGGCCTGGCCGGAGCCCGGGAATTCCAGGCGCAGGGTGATGGCCACGTGCAGGTCCACGCTGGGGTTGTACTGCAGCAGCTCCACAAACACTGCCCGGCTCCTGCGGGGCGAGAGGAGCCGCTCAGGGGCTGGGACAACACCAGCTCTGGGGCTGCCACGGGTGGGACCATCCATCCCAGCCCTGTGGCACTCCAGCAGAATCCCTGCAGAAGCACGGTGACAGCAGGGCACTGCCTCCGGCCCTGCCACACTCACATGTTGTCAATCCAGGTGTGCTGCTGCAGGAAGTCCAGCTGGGCCTGGCTCTCCTCCAGCGAAGGGCCCAGCTCCTGCACATACCCACTGCTGTCGTAGAAGGAGATGTAGCCCCAGTACCAGACCCTGCAGAGGAAGAGGAGCCCTGGTGTGAGGCTGAAGGACACTGGCTGCCCTCCAGCGTGGCAGGCCGGGAGCAGGCGTGCAGGGCCAGGCACTGCAGCTGGCCTGCTGAGGGGAGGGCTGGGAACCACCTGGGGCACAGAACCCTGTGAGGGTCTGTAAGGACCAGCTGTGCCACCCCTGGAGGACGGGGGATGGAGCAGGAGGTGGGGGCAGCTCCTTACCCTGCCAGGTCGGCTGGAGAGTGGGCCCACGCTGCTGTCACATTCCCAGTCACTCTCTCCCAGCCTGTGCCATAGTCAGCAGTGGCAAAGCTGTACTGGTCAGTGCAGCTCCTCTGGGCCCTGCTCATGCCAGGCAGCATGTCCTGGGCATGGCACTTGGCTGCAATGAGACCACACTGTCACCCTGGAAGCTCAGCACTGGGGCACAGCTGAGCTCACACACACAACATCCCTTTCCTCCCACACCCCTCCATCTCCACACTCAGCCACCCCTCCAGAAATCAACCCAACCTTTCTCTTCACTGTAAATCCCCATGATTTCAGCAGGGTGAGGGAAGGAAGCATGCAAAAGCTAGGGATTAAGAAAAAGACGGATATTAATAGGGAAAATAGAGAGCTATCCAATGTAGGAGTCGTGTTATATCCACACCACCAGCTCAGAGTGGTTTAAATGGGTACAAGTGGAGAACAGACATCCCAATCAGCCTTGGGGTAACTGTGAACCACCACTCTGCTCCCTGAATACATCACCAGATTTAAACCACATGAGAGCAGGGTTAGATGGGATATTGGGGAGAAATTCTTCCCTGAGAGGGTGGGCAGGCCCTGGCACAGGGTGCCCAGAGAAGCTGTGGCTGCCCCATCCCTGGGAGTGTCCAAGGCCAGGTTGGATGGGGCTTGGAGCAACCTGGGCTAGTGGGAGGTGTCCCTGCCCATGGCAGGGGGTGGCACTGGATGGGCTTTAAGGTCCCTCCTAATCCAAACCATTCCAGCATTCCATGACCAACACCCCCAGTTCATCCCTGCAGAGCAGAGCCAGGAGCTCACTGAAGCACAAACTGCAAACAGAAAGCTCCCTGTGTAACCTCTGCTGCCTTCCCTGAGCCCCAGCTGCCCCCGAGGTGCCCATTTCAGCCCCCCAGCAGTGCCACCCCCCCTCCCTGCCCACGTACCCTCCTGCAGGCGCAGCTGGCGCAGCCGCGCCGTGCCCAGCGTGGTGCTGTGGCTCTCCTGGCCCGAGCCGTTGTTGTGCAGGTACGGGAGGAACACCTGAGACATCCAGAGCCAGAACTGATCCGACCTGTGAGGGGACACGGCGTGAGGGGGGGCAGAGCCCCGGGGCAGCTCTGCCAGGGCTGGCTCTGCGTGTCTCACCCACCCCTGTTTCCCGGGACGGGGCACTGAGTGCTGCAGAGCCAATGTGGCTGCTCTCCTCCCAGCCTGCAGGCACAGGCAGCATTCCCACCCTTTCCAAGGGCTGGGATGAGGTCAGAAAAGGGATTATGTGACATGACCTAAAGGTGATTGAATCTACTGGATGAGGATCAGAGCAGGGGGTCTGTGGCAGTGCAGTGGGAAAAGAGATGCTATTTAGGATCATGTTATCCTCCTTTACCCCACTTTCACCCCAAAAACTCTGCCAAGCTCACTGGAATCAGTCCTGATCCACACTGTGGTGAAATCAAAGCCTCAGGGACTTTGGGAGGCACAGCCAGGCCATGCTGATATGCACAGAACCAAAGGCTCTGGAGTTAGACACCCTCAATCCCAGGCAGTGTTCTGAGGTCAAGCTGGGCTCATGGAATTCCCAGCAATGGGAAATTCAGCTGGGAAAATTTTATCCTGTTAAATCATATATGCAGAGTGAGGAAGGGCAGGACTCTGTACAAGATGTCATTTCTGGTTCTTGAGGCACTTTTTATGGCTCAACCTTATGGTTGTAAATTTTGGAGAAAGAGGAACTTGTGTCCTTTAGAGCAGCTCCAGAAAGTTCAACGTCAGCAACTCACACAGAAATATTAAACCTCTCAACCTCCACAGACCCCTCTGCTCTCCAAGAGAGAAGAAGAACCACAGGGACAAAAGGGACCAGACTTGGGTGGGAGTCCCAGCTCCACACCAGTGCTCCCAGTAGAGTCAGGAACCTCTTATGGGAGAGACTGGAGCACAAGCCCAACACGCAGCTCCTCTGCTGCACACCACCACCTGAGCCCCCACCCCAGGGCCTTGGCAGGTACCTCTTGATGAGCAGGAACTCGTTGCTGCCCAGCTGCTGCTTGATGGAGCTCTGCAGGAGGAAGGCCCGGCTGGTGCGGGACGAGTCTCCGTAGTTGGTGAGCAGGATCACCAGTAAGAACATCATGTAGATGAGGAAATTCTGGGGAACACAGAGTAGAAAAGGGATTGCATGAAGGGCTGGATACCAATCCTGCAGCAGAACAGTGTTTTCCACTGCCATGCAGCAGGATCAGGACCCAGAGCATGCTGTTCTTTCTTTTTTCATATGGGAAGCAGTTTAAAATGAAACCCAGATCACAGGCTCGTAACAAGATTCTTCGTTGAAAGAGCTCCAATATGCTGCCAGTTCAGCTTAGCCAGTAGTTATGGGGGTTTCCATCTTTAAAGGGGAATCACTCTGTTAAAAATAACCTGATTTCATCAAAGCAGCTGTGTATTCCCAGCACAAGTGGAGGATCAGTGCTGAATGAGCTACAAAGGCTGAAATTTCTGCTCCCAGACAGGAAGCTGCATTTCAAAAGCCTCAGTTAATGCATTTTCCTGTGCAACTTGGTGTCTGCTCCACACTCAAACCTTGCCCTAACCTCAGACACCCGAGTTATGGAGCCAAACACCAGCTGCTCCAAATCAATCCCCTCATGGTTCTGCTTCCCAGCCATCTCAGAGCTCTGTAAAGATGAATGTCCCTGCCAGGCTTTTACAGATGGGCACACTGAGGCAGAAGTTGGAGACACACACCCACTAACTGGGTGGTGGGAAGACCCACACTCGGCTGTATCTCTGCCCTGGGCACCAGGAGATGTCCCACCTTCAGCATCCTGTGCAGCAGTTTGACCTTCCTGGCCTCCTCCTTGGCCTGGAACAGGGCGAACCCCTGCGGGGGCCGGACTTTGCTGATCTTCTCAGACACGTGTTCCACAAAGGGCTGCTCCACCAGGGTGTCATCCTCCTCGGGGTGCAGGCGCTTGGCCACCAGGGAGAAGTACAGAGCTTCCAGCAGCACCTGGGGGGAGGGAGAGCCCTGAGCCTGGAGAGCTGTGCTGCCTGAACACTGCAGCAGCAATTGCCCAGTCTGACTGGGTTTCTTCATGGAAAAGGTTGTCCAGCCCAGGCCATCCCTGGAAATGCTCAAAACCCATGTGGATGTGGCATCTGAAGGCATGGGTTGGTGGAGAACATGATGGTGGGTTCATGGTTGGACTTGATGACCTTAAAGGGCTTTTCCCACCGTCCCCATTCAGTGATTCAATGATCAGTAGCTGGACAACACATTAATTACAGCTGACACACACACATGTACAGGTATGTTCTGGTATCCTTACCTTCAGAGGCTCCCAGACCAGGAAGGATGCCAGAAAGCTGAATATCCCTGAGATGAGCCACATGAGGGCCACGCTGGAGGAAAAGCCAACCCCAATCCACACGGAGACCCCCGTGGAGGTGGCAAAGAGGAGGAGGCTGATGCCATGAGCCAGGTAGGAGCACCAGGGTGGGAGCAAGCGCTTCCTGAACGTCTGGTCTGCAACTGGGAGGAGGAAGGAAAGCAAGTGTGAGCATTCCTGCTAGAGGGAGGATCCTGGAATAGTTTGGGCTGGAAAGATCCTTAAAGCTCATCCAGTTCCACCCCCTGCCATGGGCAGGGACACCTTCCATTAGAACAGGTTACTCCAAGCCCCGTCTAACCTGGCCTTGAACACTTCCAGGGATGCTAAGAGAAGTGATGTTGAGCTTCTCCAGAGGCCACCTGGGCACTGGTCACCCCCAGACCTTGCAGGACCTGGCAGCTCATTCCCTGCTCTGTGCCAGCCTGGCTGGCTGGGTCATGTTGTGTGACCCAGTAGGAATCATCTCTTCCCTGTTCTGTTTGCTGATCTGAACTTTCCTTGGTGCTTGACACCCCCTCTCCTCTGGTTATGAACAGACTCTCACTCTCTCAGGCTGGGTGGACGATGGGACTGGATTTTCTCTAGTGGAAGGTGTCCCTGCCCATGGCAGGAGTTGGAATTGGATGATCTTTAAGGTCCCTTCCAGCCCAGGCCATTTAAGGATTCTGTGACTGGTGGTGGCAGAGCGAGCAAAGTAACTGGGGAAGGAGGGAGCAGAGCAGGGCACACAGCAGGGGCTGTCACAGCACAGATGCTGGCCTGGGGCTTACTGAGATGCAGGCTCTTGGACAAGCTGGCATACCAGATATATCCCAAGCAGGGAGGGGCCTTTCCTAAGGCTCCTTTTTTATTTATCCCCCTGTACCCACCAAGTGCTGCTGTTGAGATGGCCCCAGTCCCTGCACACCCCACCCCCTGCCCTGTGGGGCACAGCCCTGGTACCTGTCCACGTGGACTTGGCTGATCTGCTCACTTCCCTGGGAGGAGCTGCCATGCTCTGCCCTTTGTCATTCAGCTTCTGCATCATCACAGTCTCCACCTTCTCCCCAAACACGCTGGACCTGCTGAGGCAAAGAGGTGACAGCCGTGCCACTGCTGGCACTGAGGGGCTGAATCCAGGGGCTGGGGGGGAGGACAAGGGGCAGGGGGCTCTGGCTCAGTGGCGACACTGCCCCTAAACACTTACAGGCCCGAGATCAGATCTGTTTCTGCCCTCAGGTAGGGCCCCAGGTCCTGGGAGTGGGAGATGCCGCTGGCTCCATCCGCCAGGATCTGTCGGATCAGATCCTCGTCTGGGAAAGGGAGAGAGCACAGAGAGCATTGGCAGGAGCACAGCACCCAGCACACCAAGGGCATGGCTCAGTGGAATCAAGTGGGGGAACTGAGGAGGAGGAAGGTGCTCCATGTCCTCCAGCTCCTGTCCATCCCCAGCTCGGTGGCAGAGCCAGGCAGGAAACTGCTGGTTCAGGAGGCCAAGTTCTCCTTCTCCAGCCATTTACAGAGGCTCAGGGACACCCTGTGGCTTTGCAACCAGTGAGGAAGAGCTGGTTGCTTGCTGCACTCCCATGGGAACACACCTCTCCTTGCTGCCAGTCTGCTGGCAGTGTGGGAGACCACTCACTTCAGACTGGTTCCCATCAGGATTTCTGCCTTCCCAGACTAAAATCCCCATTAAGCAAACACAACCCTCCTCCTCTGCCCTGTGAAGCCAGTGGCAATGGCAGCAGCTCTGCTGTTCTGCCTCTCTAACCCGAGCCAGGGCTGCTCACCTGAGGCTGAGAAATACCGAGGCTGTCCCTGGTGAATCCCGAGGGACAGACTGTCCTCCTCGGGGGCCAGCGGGGCCTCGAGCCCGAGGTGGCGGCTGGCCCGGCCCCTCTTCAGCTTCTGGATGGTGTTGCCCATGATGGAGGGGTCACTGAGGAGGTCTGGCCAGCTGAGCAGAGCCTCACTGGAGGGCCAGCGCACCAGGCTGTGGGACAGCAGGAATGGGGGCGTCAGGGACGTGTGGGGAAGCATGGGAAAAGGGATTGTGTGAGGCTGTCTGGAGGGAAACAGCACCCCAACCCAGCAAAGCAGAAACTGAACTCCTGTTTGCTCCAGCCCCAGAGCCCTCCTCACCTTTTGGAGTCTTCCAAGAACAGATCTGTTTTGGTTTGCTCAGAGAAGGCCTGTGAAGGAAACAGAGGCATTTCAGGCACAGGGCACTGGTTTGTGCCTGGTTCAAGCAGCAGGTTGTAAACATCAGGATCAGTGGAAAGCTGGAGGTGCTGTTAGCCCTGGGCCCACACCTCCAGGAGCCTCTCCCCTCCTGGACAGCCCCCAGGCACACTGGGAAGATCCATGCCCACAGCTGGAGACAGCTACTGGATCTGGGCTTGGCCTGGGCAGGTAAGGGATGAAGGGCTGTGCTCTCCTCCAGCACTGGGAATTTCCAGAGGCACTTGAGTGCCTCAGCTCTGCCCTGAGAGCTGGGCTGGACACTGTGTCCCTGCAGGGAGCACACAGACCTGTGCAGCCTGTCCAGCTCTGGGGGAGGAAGCAGGTTACCTCTGCCTGGAGCCCGGGGAAGGTGGGGAAGGAGCTGTCAAGGATTGAGGAGTCCAGGTAGTTGTCAATCTCCAGGGACTGCTGGTCTGAGTGAGTCACCGTGTGGCTGATGGAGACCTGCAGGGGACAGAAAGGAGGGTTGGAGGTGACACTGTCACTGCTGCTGAGGTTCCCTCCAGCTCCCTGCACTGCTGGAGACCCCAGACCTACCCAGGGGGTGAGAACAGGCACAGGCACATCCTCCACTGCCTCCCAGGCCCCTTGGCCCCTCAGTGCTTACGGGAACAAGGAACATCAGACACATGCGCTGCTTATCAGTCCCTGAGCAGCTGGCTGCAATACTTAATGGGGCTGCTAATTGTGCCTAACTAGTCATTAAATCCCCAGCTAATCCCTTCCCAGCTGCTTAACCACAGCTCTGCTCAGCCAGCTGAGCTGTACCCAGGATAGATATTCCATTAGAGAGGCTCCACTGAGCATCTCCCGGGCTCCTGCCAATGCAGCAAAGGGTTGTGCCTTTGCATGGCATTTGGGTGCCTGTCACACACTGAAATCAAGAGGGAAGAGGTGCCTGGACAGCTTCTAAAATCTTCCCTTTTGGTCTCTGGGCACTGTCAGAGTCCAGGCAGTGATGTGAGGTCAGGGAGGGAGCCAGAGGGAAAGGTCTGGCCATGGTGCAGCACAACTGGGCAAGTGCAGAGACCAGCTGGAAGTCCCAGGAAGGGCAGAATTCAGCCTCACATAACAAACCTGGTGGCCCCCCACCCATCCGAGCAGCCTGCAACCATCCCTCCTCCTTACCTTGCCACGAGCCATCCGGAAGAGAAATAAAATGACCAGGTAGAGTGGGTAAACCACCACACTGGACACCAGACCAACAGCCACTGTGTCCACATTCACAGGGATCAGGTTGGAAACGGCCCCGTTGCTGGAGAGAATCAAGAGAGACCAGAGACAGGTGTCAGCAGGAGCATTTGGGGTTGCCAGGTAAGAAAGCAGGAGACAGAAATGCACAGCCAGGTATTTCAGATGGGCAGAGAAAGAAACAGGCCTGGGCCGTGCTAACACATGGCTTGGTCATCCATCACCCATGCCCTGGTCCCAAATTCTTTGGAATGGGAAGGGCAGGCTCAAGGCCACAAGCAAGGCACCTGTTCCCCGTGGATTTAAGGTCTGTCCTGCCCTCACAGGACGGAGACTGGGCAGGGCACCCAGGGCCCAGCTCACCTGAGGTGGACGTTGCCCACCACGCCATACCACACGGCGTTGGCACAGAGGAAGAGGAAGATGAGGAGGGAGCAGCAGGTGGCTCTCTGGACACGGGTGAAGCGGCTGCGGGGCGGGCGGTCCCACAGCGACAGCCACACGTGCTTCTCGAAGAACCCCCGCTGCAGCTCTGCCACAAAGATCCGGGAGAAGCTCCTCAGCTCTGTCTCACCTGGGGACAGACACACACTCAGGGTGGCTGTGCTGAAGAGGGGACCTGGCGGGGCCACCACCTCCCTCCTTGCAGGCTGATACTCCGGGAAGTATCCACACTGCATCACATGGTCCCCTCCCATGCAACACTCCCTGTTGGGCAGAGAGGCTGGAAAGCTGACAGTCAGAAAAGGCCCTGGGGGTGCTGGTGACAGCACCTGAATGTGAGCCCAGGTAGACAACAAGGCCAATGGCACCTGGACTGTACCAGCCATGGTGTGGCAGCAGGACCAGGGCAGTGCTCATGCCCCTGTGCTGGCACTGCTCAGCCCCCCAGAGCCAGCCCTGGGGTGAGCACTCACTGGCAGCAAACACCTCCTTCTCCACCATGCCATCGTTCTCCTCGCTCTCCACTGACAGCCAGTCGTTCACCAGGAAGAAGTAGCTCTTGCTGCTCTGCAGGTCCCGCACGATGACGTGCTGCAGGTACCAGGAGGGGCTCAGTCCTGAAAGTTAAGAGACAAATACTTCATGGCAGATGTTCCCAGTACCCAGAAAAGCCTGGCACAGCCAGGTCACCCCCAAGGTGACCTTTACAGACACTGTCACAGTGCACAGCACATTGCATCATATGTGTCTGGGGTGACACTGGGCCAGTCTATGAACTTCCCTGTGACAGAGACTCCACACCCCCCAACAAGGTCCCCGTAAACCAGAGGGTCACTACAGGCCACTGTAGGTTCTCATCCCACTCTCCTGTCCCAGGTATGGGCTGGTGAGAGCCTGGCTGTGGCCTGGGGTGTGTGATCCATGCCTGTGCTCCCCCCCCAGCCACCTTTGTTGTCGTGCCAGATGCGGATGCGCCAGATGCTGCCCAGGCTGCGCTCCGTGGCGATCTGGAACACGTCGAGGCTGTTGCGGTGGAAGGCGTTGTCTCCATCCAGGTGCCTGTGACCACTCTTGTTGTCCACCCCATACAGGGCAATCCCCACGTGGGCCGTGGTACCTGCAGTGAAGGGGCTCACTTAGGGAAGCCCACCCTGAGGTGTGGTTGTTCCCAGCCCTGCCGTCCTGACAGTGACCTGGACCAGGTCCAGTGGCCCTTCAAAGGGCCACCTGCAGACTTGGGAGAGAGGAATGTGCTCAGCAGACACCCTGCACTCAGGGACAGTGTCACACACATCCTGGAGGGAGCTGCTCAGCCTGGCCTGGGGCATGGACCTTGGCACACTCCTGGTTTGCCTCTGTGGAGGGGACTGAATGTGACATTCCTTGCCTTGCTGACACCCCAATAGGAGGAGAGGTTTATTGTGGATTGCTTTTCCACCACGTGGTTCAAAGACTTGTTTTCTCTCATATCTCCTTGCCAGATGCTCCCTTGTCCACCTGCACAACTTGGATGGTCCCTGGGGTGGCTTTAAGAGAAACCTACTGCCAGTAAAACCAGTGGCTACACCAAGATCAATGGGAGCATATTTCTGGTGACATGGTGACATTCCACCTCCACCCTTGCTTAGAGCAACTGCCTGGATTTCTAAGCCCAGGATGATGTTTCTGGCAGCTCTAGCTACAAACCCATCTCCAGAGCAGGTGCCAAGCTTTGCCTTCCTGCTGCTGGGAAAGGTTCAGAACACAGTGATGGATGCTGGATGGCAGCTGCAGGAGACCATCAGAAGTGGACAGAACTGCAGCCTCAGGCTGTTCCTGCAGCCACAGCCCAGTCAGGGAAGGCAGGGTAAGGGGATTTCTACACTGGGTGGTTCCTTCCAGCAGCAGATGGTTGTCCCACCCCAACAGCAAGCAGTGGAGCAACCTGGTCTAGTAGAAGGTGCCCCTGTCCATGGTAGCAGGGCTGGAATGAAATGATCTTTAAGGAACCTTCCAATGCCAAGCATTCTGTGATTTCATGATTTTTAACCTGCCCCATCATCACACACTATGACCTGGGAATGCTGTGGGAAGCCCTGGACTGACTGCTCAGAGCTGCTTCCAACACCAGCTCAGCTCTGGGCCCTGCAGGGAACACTCAGTGTGTGACATGCTGAGATGACACCGGGTGAGCTACCCAGATGTCACCCGAGGAACGAGGCAGAGGAGCAGGCTGTGAGCTAACCTGATCCTCTGCCCCAGCCCGTCTTCACCAGGATCTCGTATTTGTACATCCCGTTCTTGCCGCAGAAGGGGATCACTCCCACCCGGTGCAGGTCGATCATGTCCAGCTTGTGCACGATCAGCGCCGCCACCGAGTAGGTCACAAAGCACACGGCACACGTCAGCAGGACTATGTAGTTCAGGCCTGGGCCTGGGGCCTGGGAGAACAGAAACATGTTGAAAGGCCACTCTCCCGCCCCAGGAGGACCTCTCTTCCCCACTCCCTGCCTCCTTCCTGGCTCTCATCACTGCTCAGATGTGATCCCACAGACCACAGCAGCAGCTGCCAGGAGCTCTCTGCTCCCACTCACGTCACAGGGACAGAGTGAGGAAAGGCCTGGATCCCCTTGGGAAGCTGGGAGCAGCTGGCAGGTGAACTCCCTGGGCTCAAACAGTGCTGGGTGACAGCTGGAAGGGGAGTTTGGCATCTCCCTAAGAGGAGAACACACTGCAAGGTGTCCAGATCAGGGACCAAAGCCATCCGCCAAAGGTCTGTTTTCAGCAGCAGCCAGGATTCCCAACCAGAGGACACAGCCCTGCACGAGCCGTGCCCATCTGCACCTCTCAAAGGCTGCCAGGTGCCTGTGCTGGTGCCAGCTGGGCACAGGGCAGCCTGACCCAGCTCAAACACAAAGCTGACAGGAGCCCGAGGCTTTGCGAGGTGACAGCAAACCTGCTCAGCGTGTGACACTGCACAGCCTCTGCTGGGTGGTACTCACAGGGAAGATGAACTGGACAGAGTTTGGGGGCACAAACAGGCTGGCCCCAAAGGCAGTGAGGTGCTGGGTCAAGCACACAGCCTGGTCTGGCCTGGTCTCCTCCAGGGGGACAATTCCCTCCGTCTTCCAGCGCTTCTCCTGCTCGCTGAAGTACTGGCACAGCGACGTGTAGAGCCCCAGTGTCACCTCCACTGGAGACCAGCTGAAGTGGTTGGTGATGTTCAGGTAGTATGTCTGGATGGGATCATCCGTTCTGGAGAAGAAAAAGAGCAAGGAGATGACTAACCCACCTTCTGAAGGGACACAAACCCCGTTCTGAAGGATGTCTGTGGAAAGCATGCAGTTGCAGGGGCAGGGAAGCACACAATGAAGAGGAGAGGCCCAGTGAATCTGGTGTAATTTACACCCTTTGGCAGTGTAGATACTCAGGGGTTCCACAGACCACCTGAATCCTTCATTTTATATTATTTCAGGACCTGGAGCACTACTGCACATCCTCCCTGCCCAGATCTCCCACCCACCCTTCCCCACATCCCACTGACCCCCATGACACTTCCACAACAACTCCATGAATCTTGGCTGAGAGCAGATTTGATCAGGATGATTAATTCCTCTTTGAGCACCCTGTTCCCAAAAGCCATGGATGTTGTGTCAACCTGCCCAGCAGTGGCTCCATTCTCGCCCCACCTATTCCTAAGCTGGCCATCTTTTTCTCCCTGGATAAAGCCTAGGAATGGATCCTAAATAACCCTTGGCATGAACACGTTCCAGGGCAAGGCAGCAACTGGAGTTGCAGGAATGATGCTCTGATAAAAAGAATAGAGCTTTTGGGAGCCCACAAGGGAAGTGGTGTTCTCCTGCCACCCATTGGGAAGGTGAGCTGTGAGCACAGAGATGCTCTTTGAAGGTTTCACTGCAGACCAGGAACAAGACTAACATGGGGCTGGGTGACAAGGTGGGCATCAGGCACAGGGTGGGCTCCCTGGACTGGGAGGGCTTTTCCAACCTCAGAGATTCTGGGATTCTGTGAACAGCACCAGCCCTGCAGAGCAGCTGGTATAAACCACCTGAGCATCCCTCACACACACAGGCTGACAGGGACCACCAGGAATGTTTCTCTTACCTGGGTGAGGTGAAGAAGGTGTAGAGCTTGTGGTCACTTCCAGCCAGGGCATCCAGGCTGATTTTCTTGGAGGCAGTGCAGTTGTGCTCGTTGGGCTCGGGCTCATGATGGAGATAGGCCATGATGAATGGCTCAGGCTCACTGGCAAGGTAGTGATCTGTGTGGGGAGAAACACAAAGGGCTTCAGAAACACCTGGGAGACTCAACCACAAGCCTGCTGCCAGCAGTGGGTGCTCAGGGAGGAAAATCGGGATGAAGAAAGTCAGGAGAGATGCTTTTCCAGACTGCACCCTCTCAGTCTGCAGCTCAGAGGAACCCTGCGCACTGGATACCATCAGACCTGCCCAGGACAGGGACTGGACCAACTCCCTCCAGTGCTGATGTGACTCAACAGAAGGGCTAAGAAAAGCTAAAGGCTTCTCAGTGCCAGAATCCAGAAGCAAGAATGACACTGGGCACTGGATAATGCCTGAGACAGCCAGAACCTCAACCATGCAGTGTGGAACCTGCTGGCTATCCCTGCTATCCTCTCCCACCCTGGTTATCCCCTGGCACAGCTCTCCTTTGCTGCAACACCCAGCCCTCCTCTCCCACAGAAGAAGAGAGAGCACAAAGAAATGGATTTGTCTGCAGTACCATTGAGGACTTTGTAGGTGAGCTGGAAGTGCAGTCCTGCGTCCCTGTTGTTGCTCTCCATGTTCACAATCAGGTTCACAGACGTTCTTGCCTCGATGACTTCAGTGCCAGCAGCGAGGCTGTTGGGATCCGAGTTGTTTGACACCATCACAGTGATGGCCTTCTCTGAGTCCAGGCTCCCAATGGGGATCTGCACCCCGGTGTGTGTCTGGAACTCCATGGAGGCCACCTTTGTGGACACAGTGTAGTTACTGATGTAGCCAAAAGGGAAAGGATTGGAGTCCACTTGGAACATGACTTGAATGACATCCGTCAGGTTGGAAAGGGTGGAGTTGAAGGCCTGGGGGATGGAGAACTGGCAGTTTGGTGTGTTTTCGTAGCAAAGCAAGTTAAAGGGGTCAGACCTCTTGCCTGTGGCCTTAATTTCTCCTCCCACCAGCTCAAGGGGCTCTTCATTCAGCACTCGGGACTTCATGAGGATGCGCATCAGGCTGGAAGACAAGTTGTAGGCTTTGGGAGCCAGCAGCAAGTTGTGGGAATCAGCAAGCAGCTCCTGGGGCTTGGATTCTTGTGAAACTGTATTGACAAGGTGGATTAGGTCACCTGCCAGGAGAGAAATAAAGGTGCCAACAGAGGAAGTGGTAAATAGCCTGAATAACTCTACAGTCCAGATAACACCTGACACCTTCCCAAAA
The DNA here is from genome assembly GCA_013400415.1 of Scytalopus superciliaris. Lineage (NCBI taxonomy): Eukaryota > Metazoa > Chordata > Aves > Passeriformes > Rhinocryptidae > Scytalopus > Scytalopus superciliaris. Next base: position 282,463 of record VXBX01004123.1, read on the forward strand.
CAATCAGACAAGGCTTCCCTTACTGTCTTCTCACTGTTACTCCACACTCTGCACATGACCTTCCACCACTGGAAGTGTTTGTAGCCCAGAGCTAAAAACAGAACTGCCAGAAATTCCTGCAGCCTCTCTAATCTGTTTGGTGGGAAATACTTGATCACAAGTGGCTTTATTTTCCTCCTGGGTAGTGACTAGAACCACGGACCAGGAAACAGGGAAGGAAAGAATAAAACAAACATATGTTACTAAGTTTTTGCACTATGAAGTGGAGAGCACTCAGAAAGGAGTGCAGAGATAACAAGGAGTGCAGAGAATGTGTCTCTGCTTTCTCACAGGTCAACCAGGTGGGAATTTCCACACAGTGCTCACAGATGACCCAGTGAGGTTTGACAGCCTCCTCAGACTCCAACCAGAAGACAAGCATCTGGAAGCCATAGCTGTTACTCATTGTTTACTAAAAAGAGAAATCCCTGGAGTATTAGGAGTTTATTAGGAGTATCAGTGAGTTTATTAACAACTGTCATATTTAAATGTCTTCAGAGAAGCTGCCAAAGCCAGGACAACCCTGGGAAACATGAGGATGAGACTAGTGTGGGATGCCACACTACAAATCAAATGTCAGATGCAATTTCCTAACAGCTTGAGAACCCCAAATGGCAGAGGAGGAAGCCTCCAAAGCTCCCCTCAGCGGGAACCCTGTGCCCTGGTCCCCTGTCCCCATCTCTGCAGGGCAGAGCTCACCTGTGATGTTGAGGATGTTGTCAGCAATGCCAGTTGGTGTCACGGTGCCCTGCGTTGTTTCCCCCTGCAGAATGGTCATCATGGTCTCCAGCTTGTTCAAGGTCCTTGTCAGGCACGACTTGCATACCAGTTCCTTGCTCACCACCTGCAAAGGGAAACAGGGTCTGATGAAGCAGGAACATCCCCAGGGTAAGAGGAGGCAGATGTGGCAAATCCAATTGGCTCAGTCCTACAAAGATCTTTTTACTCTGAACGTCCCCCCTGCTCCTCCCAGCCCCAGGGAGGGGACAGTGACACTGTGGCTGTCCTGCCCACACTGAGAGGGGTCAACAAGTTACTGGTGTCTCCAGGACTCTGCCATCCACCTCCCATGACATTCCAGTGTGCCAGCATACAGGCAGGCATGGCAGAGACTGACAGAGGATGCTTTGGGCTTGGAAAGAGGAATAAAGGGAGCATATTATTGCCCAGAGAAGCTGTGGCTGCCCCATCCCTGGAAGTGTCCAAGGCCAGGTTGGACAGGTTTGGAGCAACCTGGGCTAGTGGAAGGTGTCTCTGCCCATGGCAGGGGGTGGAAGTGGATGGGCTTTAAAGTCCCTTCCAACCCAAACCATTCCAGGATTCTGTGATTCCCTGTTCCCTGGAGTTCACTCGAGAGGGCCATACACATCTCCCCTTTGAGGCCACACACTGTTCCTACAGAAACCAACCAGAAGGAGCTGGATAGGAATTCTCCATCCACTCCGCTACCATCAATGGAAGCAGGATCTGGCCCTAACTGAATCCATTCAGTGTCCAAATATTCCTGAAAGCTGTAGAAGGGATCCTGCCACTCAGGCATGATAGATGTCCCTCCCTCTGCTCCCAGATGTGTCCAAGAAACAGAATGTTCTAGCCATGGCCTGCAGCTTCCCGCACTCTCGAGGGCTGGATGGGAGGGACTGAGGCAACACATGGAAGCTGTTACCACAACCCTGCTCCTCGCTCTTATTCATCTTTTTTCTTTTAATCAGCATAGGATTCAGGCGTGATCCACCATATGTTTTGGTGCAGAATCAAAACAGCATCTGCAGGTCTCAAACTCCCCCTTTTCTGCTTTTATCGTAAGCTCTGAGCAGCCAGGACTTGGTGTGTGAATCGGAGTCCACAAGTCAGGAATCAGGGAGGTGGGGAAGAAGCTGGGTTATGAGGAAGAACCGCCCAAGGCAGCTCCTACTTAGGGAGGAGAATCGACTAAGAAGACTGAGATTCATTTTTTTTCCCTCCAGGAGAAACTAATTCTGATTCTTCCTGTCCCCTGTAGGTAAAATCAGAAATGTAAGAGCCTGATGGACCCTTCTGCAGGAAAGGAACGTGTGAACTCCACTTGTCTCAACCCCTTGGGAAATTCTAGATTACTGTTTCCCTAAGCTTTTCATTCTGATCCAGAGCACAAACTAATCCTGGAATGTCAGCTTTTCTCGTGGAATAAAAATTCTATTTCTAGACTTAAGCTTCCACAGCGAGATTGAGTCACGAGGCAGGAGGAGGTGGGAGAGACAGACACAAACCCATCCAGCATGGAATGGGATGTGCTGAGCCCCAACCCCCGGACAAAGAGGAACAGAAGGAAGGGATTTGTGAGGTTTGCAGGCTCGGAAGCAGAGAAGGGAGCACAGGACAGGGACTCTGTGGGTGGGATGCAGTAGTCTGTCCATCATTCCGAGGCCTGTTCCTGCTGCACGAGGCCCTGACCTGGCTGGAGGCGAAGCACAGTTGAGGCCAAGATACCTGACTCCAGTCCCCAGAGCAAGGATTTGGGAGGGCGGGAAGGAGGATCATGCCAGAGCAGCCTGGCTGACCACCAAACCCCAAGTGCATTATATAACTGGGCTCTCTTCCCTCCTCAATCCACCAGGCAGCAGCCCCAGCACTGGGAACTGAAACTGCAGACTGGCCAGAGAACAAGGCGCTTCCAGTCAGCAGCAGAGCAGAAGGTTTCTCATCCTGTAGGGTACAAACAGGGCTGGGAGGAACATGAGGCCTTGGTGCTGGCCCTTGGCCCAAGGTAGGCCCAGCTCTACTCGTGTTAATTCTGATGGGAGCCCAATCTGTGCTTGGGGACTCTGAGACTCTCCCAGCAATTTATTCCAGTGTTTCTGGAGCCCCTCTGCTCTGGAGCCAGGCTGGGAGACCTGGGGGTGTTCAGCCTGCAGAAGAGAAGGCTCCAGGGAGACCTTAAAGCCCCTTCCAGTGCCTTAAGAGGCTCCAAGAGAACTGGAGAGGGACTCTGGACAACGGGAACGGCCTTAAGCTGAATGAGTGGAGATCCCATTGAATAATAGGAAGAAATCCTTCCCTGTGAGGGTGGGGGTGCCCTGGCACAGGTTGGGCAGAGAAGCTGTGGCTGCCCCATCCCTGGGAGTGTCCAAGGCCAGGTTGGACGGGGCTTGGAGCCACATGGTCTAGTGGAAGGTGTCCCTGCCCGTGGCAGGGGGTGGCACTGGATGAGCTTTATGGTCCTTCCAACCCAAACCATCCCAACATTCTATGACTCTCCAGCCTGTCCAGGCCCCTCCTGCAGTCTCCACCTGCCCGCCAGGGCAGGTGCCAGAGAAGGAGCAGAGGTCTCAGGTAGCAATGGATACATCATGGTACCAACCCCTGCTGGTCGCTGGCACAGCAAGGGGCAGAGCTGGCAGCACTCAGGGCATCACCACAGAAACCCTGATGCTGCCAACCAGTGACACCCTCCCTCCCTGTGTGGGGGAGAGAGCCAGGGGAGCACAACAAGGACTGGGGAGCAGCTGAGCTGCACTGGACAGGCGGGAGGGGGGAGGTGGTGCCGGGGCCGTACCGTGCACTGCGCCAGGGCCGCCGAGATCTGCCGGATGTCGTCAACTGTGTTCACCTTCAGCGAGTTCAGCGTCTCCGTGATGTTGTTGCGAGTCCAGGTCCGGAGCTCAAACTCATTGCCAGCCTCAGGCTCCAGAAGCATGGATCGCTCGTACTGGGGGCAGAAAGGTGAGGAAATCCAGGAGGTTGTTTCAGAGCATGATGAGCTGAGCTGAAGTCACCTCCCCCGTGCTCTCTGTGCCTCCCTGACTCTGCTTCTCCCCAGAGGCAAATAATGAGCTGGTTTCTCAGGAGAACTTCCTCAATTTCACTTGTGCTTTCCAAGCAATTATCTGAATAACCTTGCACTTGACAGCTAAATAGTACCCAGTGTAGTGCTTACCCAACTAAGCAGAGTCCTGTGCTCAGGGGGCTCATCCCTGCCTGGCTGCCAGGTGTGCAGCAGGAAAACAGGAGTATAGCCCCAAATTCCTGCCCTGCCTACAGAGATGCACATGGAAGGACTGGGCCCCACTTCAGGTAGGAATGAAAGGGAATTCTGCCAGGAGGGTGATGCTCCAGCACTGGATTAAGAGCTGCCTTACCTCATTTAAGATGGTGATGAGGGCCAGGGAGTACTCAATGACCTGCTGAGGGTCCCCTTGTTTCACTAATCCCTGGAGCACAGTGTCAGTTTGGTTGTAGAGCCAGTGGGAGAGGCTGGGCAAGCCCTCAGGTAATCCAATTTCCATGGAGCTGCAAGGGAAACAAGGATTTGGGTTAGGAGCAGACTGTCATGTCACCAGGGCTGGGAAGGGAGGGGAACAGGGGAGCAGGTGGGTGAACCACAAAGACAGCACTGCCGATGCCCTGGTGCCCTCTCTGCAGGAGCTGTGTGGAGAACCACCATGGTCCTGAGGCCTGGCTCCTCATCAGCCCAGCTCTGGGGCGTGATGATCTTAGAAGCCTTTTCCAGCCCTAATGATTCCACGATTCTAAGATTCTATGAAAGCAATTAACTTCTGGGAAAATCTTCCCCTTGAGTGATGATCCACAAAGACTGGAATTCTCTGCGCTCCACTTCTGCTGAGCCTCCCCTCCCCTTCCCGCCAACAGCCTCCTCCAGGAGGCAAACCCTTCACCCAGGATCCACGGAGCCCTCCAGGACAGGGCCAAGCAGAGCAGGATTTGGGGGCCCAGGCCGGACAGCGATGCTGCCGGCAATCCCAGCCTGCCAGCGCCAGCTCTTACCGGTTAATGGCCACCACGGTGGCTCCCAGCTGGTCCTGCACCAGCACGGCCACGGCCACCTGGAAGGCGCTCTCGTGGAAGCCGGGGGGCAGGAAGGCGCCGTGCTCGGCTCGGCTGCCCTTGTACAGGCAGAACTCGTGGAAGTGGCCGGCGCGGCGGCGCGAGGCCAGCAGGATGTACACCAGCGGCGCCTCCGCGTCCTCCGTGTCCCGCCAGCCTGCAAGGCAAACCAGACCCAGTCTGATGGGGACAGGGGCAGGGGGGGCTGCAGAAACCATCCCACAGCCTGGGCCAGCCATCGGGGCTGGCACTGCCACTGGGGTGTCCCACCCTGCTCAGCCATTCAGCACGGATGGGACTCGGAGCAACCTGGGACAGTGGAAGGTGTCCCTGCCCTTGGCAGGGGGTGGGAACTGGATGAGCTTTAAGGTCCTTTCCAAATGAAACCATTCCAGGCTTCTCTGATGATTCCACAGATCTGCCCTTTCTGCAGTCCCCAGCAAGACCACCCTGCTCTGGCAGAGGGACAGGTTGTCCCCACAATGGTGAACAGTTTGAGGACTCCACCAGGCTGGAGGGATGTCTTTAGTTTTCTCTGAATATTTGTGATGTTTAAGGGTTTCTCCCTGGGTGTTTTGGGTCCTGTAATGTTTAAAGGGATTATGAAAATTTCATCATCAAAATAAAAATGTGAATAACTCTGCTGGGGCTGGAAACAGCACTGCCCAAGGCCACAGCTTCTGCACAAGCCCTGCAAAGCCTGATGTTAGGGGCTCAGCCCTCAGGAAGTTCAGCATCTCAGGAACAACTGAGTCAAGGATAAAACCTGCACAACGGTTTCCTTGGAGCTCCCAGGAATTATGGGGAGTTCCATGGGAGCTGGGCAGCTGGGAAATTCACTGTGTGTTTGTCAGTGAGCCCCTGTGAAGGTGCTGTCTCTGCCTGGGCTCACTGAGCTGGACATCCACCAGCAGGTCTGTGTCCTGGGTTTGTCACTTCAGCTTAAAAACAATCACTAAAAGCTAAAATTCTCACCATTCCAAAGAGGAATGGATCTCAGCATTATTCTGGGTAGCTCAAAACACATCAAAGTTACAACCACACTGTGCTGAACACACTCTGCTGCTCCCCCAGCTCTGGTGACCAGCCCCCTGGAAGGAGCAGGGTCCATCCCCTCTCTGCGTGGCTTCCCGGCACTCTGCACAAACAGCTCTAATCTCTAACACTAATCATTTGGGGAAATCTGGTTTCCAGAGGCACTTAGTCCTTGGCCCAGGGCTATGGGACATCAGCCAGGCCACTTTTCCAAAGCTGGGCTCGTTGTTGCTGTCTCTGCAGCTGGTTGGGAAGGTAACTGCCCGCGGGAACGTCCAGCCCACGTGGCAGAGTTGGCCCCAGCGCTTTGTCTTTTCGTTCTTCCCACATATGTGCAACTCAGTTTTGGGCACCATTTTCTTTTTCCTGCACTGAAGCACCAGTTTCTCCCCCAGGAGCTGGCCTGGCCTGGATGGCACCATTCATCTACAGGAACCCAGGTTTATAAAACTGCCTGCCTGTTGCCATGAGTTTCAGAGCTCTTTAAATTTGGGCACAGAAAGCTGCTCATGGTCCAAACCACTTCTGAGCTCAGCCCTGGCCAACAATGTCCTGGGGCAGGAGTTTGGAGTAAAAGAAACATCTGTAGGAAGAGCAGCTGGTAACACTGGCCATGGGAAGGCTTTGCCCACCCAGTGCTCTCACCTGCACACTCAAAGTGCACCTTGGTCATGAGGGCCCTGAGGGGTCCTTTGGGATACAGGCGGCAGGACCCCCCCACTGGGGGCTGGTTGGGCAGCAGGTCGATGGAGGCAAAGCCTTCCTCCCCCGTGGTGAGGTCTGTGATGTGCAGGGTGAAGGTGTAGCCCTCGCCATCCTTCAGTGCCCCTTGCCTCAGCACCAGGTTCATCCCCGTGTCCCCGGTGGAGGTGGTTGTTTTGTCCAGGATGAGAGACTTGTTCTTAAAGCTGTGTGCTGCCCATCTCTGCAGGGATGGAGAGGGGAAAGACAGGAGAGGTTTTGTTTAAATCTGAAGTTATGTCCTTAAAATGTTTTCAGATTGAGCCTCTTATAAAAAGTAACAGATTTCTAGTGGGAGCGTCTGCCAAATTTGCAGTTGATAATTCAGCTTTAGTCTTGTGTGCTACAGCAACAAGAACTGGAACCTTTCCAAAATGTCTGGTGGGAATATTTCCACTGTGAGATCTACTTTAGTTTCTGGGATTACATCACCCTCCGACAGAATATTTCATAATACAGAGTACAAAACACAGGAAATAAATGAAGGACTGGTGGAGTCTCCACGGGATACCATGTTTTATGTGCTTCAAACTGAACATGGCCTGGGTGGTTACTGTTAATAGCACAAACGTACAATTGTGATAACGAGAGAGACAGTGAGATAACCAGGCAGAAAATGCCAGGCAAGGACATGCTGGGAGCAACAGGACTTCCCATTCAGAGACCTGCTCCACTCCACAGGCTGCAGAGATGCTGTGCAGTGGAACGTGGAATTAGAGGAGGGCACGAGGTGCTCGGGGGATCAGGAGAGACTGAACCACCTCTGCTTGGGCCACCAGAGTAACAGGCAAAATGCAAACCAGTGGGGAGAAAAAGCACTTTACCAAAGGGGAAGCAAAGACCCATGGCTTTACCCCAAGCTTGGAGTCATTGTGGCAGTTCTGGCAGGTCCCCTCCAGGTAGACGTAGGAGCTCTTGCTGACTTCATAGACAGACTGAGCCTTGCAGGAAATGCACTCCAGGGACACGATAGGGACTCCCCCCCTCTTGATGAACACCTGGGGAAGCAAGAGGCTCCATCAGAAGATCTGACACCAAAATACAGATCCCTAACAGGTAAAGACACATCCCAGCACCTGGTTCTGCAAGGAGGAATCACTCTGCACCAGCTCAGCCTGTGTTTAGGGAACAGCAGGAAGGGATTCCCAAAGGATTTCGGGTCAGATTTAAGCTACATCACTGCTTTTATACTTCCCAGTTCTGTCACTGGTTTTCAAGAGCCACCCAATGCCAAACTGGGCCAATCTACGTAATTCTGGATTTACTTTATCTACCCTGTTTAACAACATAAATTGCTTTTGAAGTGTCCCTCTGTCCCCCTTTGCTGAATTCCCAGCAAGTCCTTCTTTGGCTGTAGATTAGGATGGAAGAACCACCTTTTCCAGAGAGCAGCATGTTGTTCCAGGCTTTTAGCTGGAATTTAACTGCACATCTCAAGATATCTACCACACCTTCCTGGCAGAGCAGCCAGAGAGAGCAGAGGCACCAGTGGCTCAGACACAACAGCTATTGAGCTCTGACCCCTGTACTTTGTCTAAATTCCTTTAATCCCCGAGGAAACAGGCCTGTCCAGCCTTGGACAGAGCCCTCTGTCCTGGCATAATGAGCACTATGAATTCAAAGACAGTAATGAAGACATTGTTTAACATGGCAGACTCTTAAAAGAGGATAAATATTCCCCAGCATTAAGCCTGAGAGCATTGAAGCTCCATTCATTCCTCCACTATTTGCAAATTTCCTGCGACACTGGGATCATTGTTTTGCGCTCACGCATGGAAACCAGATAGTACGGAATGTCCTTGAAAGACTATCAATTTCATTTTTCTCTTTTCATCCTCCAGCTCTGGTTTCAAACCCCGGCAGTAAGAGTTTCCACTTCCAGAGTAACTGCACCTCTAATTGCCAAGTGCACCAGATGAATGCTCCTGACATGAACTGTCGGGCTGCGGGTGCACTCGGCGCTGGGCTTAATGTGACATAAACAACGTGCACTTAAAACAGTCCTGCCTTCAAAAAACTCCTAAGGAGAGAAGAGAGGAACTGTTGACAGTAAAATGGAGCACTGGCTCTTAGGAAGCTCTCTTTGGGAAAAAAACAGGGAAGAGCCTGTGGCATGTGAAGAGCCAGGACTGCACAAAGTGCTGGAAGAGCCACTGACCACAGCCAGGCTCCTTCACTGGCCCACAGTGGGACTCAGAGATCTTAAAGGTCTTTTCCAACCAACATGATTCTATATAGAAACTAAAAGGACTTGGTGGGACAAGCAAAAAGTGCTGTTTGTGGAAGATGAATGTAAATGGCTCTATCACAGAAACACATCTGCTCCTGCCAACAACCTGGATAAGATCAGTTAGAGCGCCCCAGTGATGCCCTAAAATCTGGGGACTAATCCCGCCCTGTGAGGGTGGGCAGGCCCTGGCACAGGTTGGGCAGAGAAGCTGTGGGAGTGTCCAAGGCCAGGCTGGACAGGGCTTGGAGCAACCTGGGCTGGTGGGAGGTGTCCCTGCCTGTGGGAGGGGGTGGAACAGGATGGGCTTTAAGGTCCTTCCACAGCCCAACCATTCCATGATTCTGTGACTGCCAGTTTGGCTGTGTCCAGCACGAGGCCCCCAGGGAGAGCAGTGACAGTTGTCTGTGGTACGTACAGTTTGGTTTGTTGCCTCGGGACTCATCCCCTCCTTCCTGACGGTGAGGTCGAATGTGTACTCCACATCTGCTTCTAATTCAGCTTTGGAAATTGTGACAATTCCTTCACTGGCACTGAAATTCAGAGAGCACCCTGCAGCCGAGCTCTGCTTGCAAGGAGAAAAGAACTTTCAAACCCTCCTTGGTACGGGTGCAAGTCAGGTTAGTCCACAGCCAAAACATTCAGGTCCACACAGTCACTGCCACAGACCTCGCTGTGCAGTGCCACCACTGGGGTGGGAGAAACAGGGCATTGTGGACAATAAAACACATCATCCTACTCTTCAGGTTAGTAAACAGTACTTGGAATACTCCTGTATTTCAGCTGAGCTTCACATTCTTATTTTATAGCAATTGATTCTTCATTAAATAGCTTATAAACATTGCCAAACAACACAAAAAGCTCACATTAAACCAAAGGTCTAACCCACACACACTCCACATCTACTTTGAGGCAAAGATATAAAACATGACATTTTATAAGCAAAAGAATCCCACATTCAATCAAAAAGTGCTCCTGAGCTGGATCTTCCATCAGGATGTGCATGGCAGTTCTCCCTTGCCCTTCCATGAGTGCGGGATCAGACCACTTCAGAGTGTGAGGACAGTGACCTGCTTGTGACCACAGCTTGTCACTTCACTTCTGCAAAGTCTAACTCTGTCCCCTGATGATACGAGAGACATTTAACTGCTAATGGGAGAGGCACCAGAGCCCTCAGCCCCCAGAACTGCAGTCAGCAGCTCCCTAACTCCTTCAGATTATGGAAGCTTCCAGAGCCAGCCCTTCTGCCGTGCCCAGGGACTGCACCACTCCCCACACCAGTCTTTGTACCATCATCCTGACCTTGGACTTTGACCCTTGCAGCTCTCCTTATGGAGCAGCTTTCTAAGAGGCTCACCAAAGCTCCCCTTGACACTATTTCAGCCCAGACATGTTTGTGGTGGGGCTGACATGCAGCTGGAGCTCCCAAATGGTTGCTCTGGCTGTGCAAGACTGCTCTTACCTTGGAAGAGTAAGTGCAGGACCACTCGTACAACAACGGAGTCTGTTCCCCGTCATCCAAATTCGGGTCATAGGACTTCTCCCCATCCAAGATTAAGTCCTGAGTGTTGGACCATACACGGTATGACCCCCCATCAATGATTGGGACCAGCTTGCTTGGGATCACAGTCACATTGGCAAAGATGCTTTTGGACAGGGGGGTATCTCCAAAGGAGACAATAAACATGAAGCAATAGTTGCCAACTTCCAGGGCGAGCTTCGGAATAACCAGCTGGGGCCTGTTCACGTCAACGTTGGGCAGCCGGATCCTGCCGGAGTCATCCAGGTCCATGCAGCTGGGTGCCCGGTAGATCTCCCACAGGTGCTCTGTCTGGTACTTGAAGCACCCTCGGAGGTCAATCTGTGCCTCCAGGTAGTTCCTCTGGGATCGCTTCATGACTACCTGGGGGGGCAAGGCCAACTCCACCTCGGGCTCCTCACACTCCAGGACTTTGACGGTGACAGTGAGCTGGGCTATGAAGAAGCTGATGAGATTGGTAGCATTCACCTCCACCAGGTAATCCCCAGGGCTCAGGTAGGAATAGTTGGCCACTGCAACCCTGGTTGTTTGAGTGGAAGAACCATCCCCAAAGCTCCACAAGAACTCAACGCTCCTGCTGCTGGGCAGCACTGTGGCTTCAAACAGCGCCGTCCTGTTGACAAAGGCATTGGAGGCAGTGAGGGAGACCTGGACTATCGGGTCTTGGACCTGGATGGTTCTGGTGATATTGACACTTCCCAAGTCGTTGAAGGCATTGAGGTGAATCTCAAGCAGCCCTGCAGCTTCTGGAGTGTAGGAAACGCTCTCTCCTGACATGGTGACCACGGACCAACCTCGCTCTTTCCACAGGGAGAAGTGCCAGGAGAACGACACGCGGGAGCCGCTCCCCACACGGGCACTGAAGCCTTTCTCCGTGCCCGTGGGGATGCCCTGCTCGCAGCAGTTGAGGAGCCTGAGGTCCCGGATGGCCTCCAGGACAGAGATGAGCACCTGGGCGTGTGCAATGCTGATCTGGTTCTGCACTGTCACTGTCACCAAGTAATCGCCGCTCTTGGTGAACTCATGGGTGTACCTGGACCCGTTGAGCACCACGGAGTAGTCCCCACTTATGCTCACCAAGTAACTCACAGAGGTACCTGACAACATCCTGATCACAAAGGTGACCTGCTCCCCCGGCTCCACCACCTTCTTGCTGGCAAGAACTTCCAGCCCTTGGATCCTGTCCAGCACTGAGATATTCCTGCTGGCCAGAGCCCAGCTGATGTCGTTGGATGCATTCAGATGGACTGTATACAGCCCTGCTGTGGGGAATGTGACTGCCACAGACTGGCCAGTCAAGGTGCCATTGGGCACCTCCCAAAGCCAGGTCACTTCAGTCCCTTTCTGCAGCTCCCCCTCGAAGACCACTGTGGAGCCTGATGAGACATATCTACAGTCCAGCTCTGCTGTCCCTATACTGAGCCCCTCTATAACCTCCTCTACACAGATGGAAATTGTTGAATTGGTTGAATTCAGCTTGTTTTCTGCTCCAACAACGACCTCAATCACTCCAGGGCTTTGGAAGGAGTGTATAATGAAGGGTTCAGAGGTAACAGGAGAGGAGCCATCCTCGAGGTACCACACGTACGTGATGCCAGTGCCACTGGTTATGGTGGCACTTATATTAACAGAGGCATTAATAGCAGCTGGGTTGGGGAAGGCATAGGGCTTTAGGAGACCAAGGCTTTCAACAAACTCCAGTGTCCTGTTAGCAGTGGCACATCCCAGCATATTGGTGGCCTTCAGATAGACAGTGTAGTTCCCAGCTTCGAGGATGCTCAAGGAGACGGTTTTCCCAGTGGAGGTCTGCACGGCACTGCCATCCCGCTGGACTACCCAGCTGTAGGAGATGTTTGTTCCCTCCCTCACCACGGCCTGCAGATGGAGTGTTCTGTTTGTTGGGAAGTACATGTCCTCCACCAGGTCGCTGCTGGCCACCTGCAGGCCCTCAATCTGCTCCAGGACGTAGACATAGATGCTGTCCTGCAGAGAGCTGATCTTGTTCTCTGCTGTCACAATGACGTTGAACGTGCCCACAGACCGGAAAGTGTAGGAAATGGTGGAGGAGCCCTGGATAGGAGTGCAGCGGTCACAGAGGATCCACGAGTAGCGGATGGCAGTGCCAGCCACGAGGGTGGCTGCAAAACTCACCGACCCATTTAGTGGCACCACTGTCCTGCTGGCATTGATGGTCAGGCCAAAGAGCCGACGCTTCACGGTGACGTCGATGGTGGTCTCGTTAGAGCTCACGTCGTTCTGGCCTATCACAGTAATGCTGTAATGGCCCGTGCTGTTGTAGGAGTGGGTGGTGACTTGCCCAGGCTGGGTAGTGCCATCTCCAAAGTCCCAGAGGTAACTCACTTTGGTTCCATTCATGCTGGCAGAGAACAGGTAGATCTGGTTCAGCTCCAAAATATTTGTCCCGTTATATTCAATCTTTGCTACCCCAACTGGTTCCTGGACTTCCACAAATGCTGTGTCATTGTTGAAAGAGACGTTGTTGGAGACGGTCACTGTGACCAGGAAGACCCCTGTGTTCTTGTAGGTGTAGGCCACTTCAGTCCCACTCGATCTGGCAGACTCGTTGTTCCCGAAATCCCAGCGGTAGCGGTACTGGTAGGGAGGCACAGCACTGACCTGGAAGGTGGTCTCTTCCCCGAGCCTCACAAAGTGCTTGGAAGGCAGAAGGGTGACATTGACTATCTCTGGCTCCACACAGATGGTGGTGAAATAGTGGGCCTTGTTAAACCTGCCGGAGAGAGTCAGGGAGAGCAGGAAGGTCCCACTTCGGGTGAAGTTGTGCATCACCACGGGGTCCCCACTCACTGTGACATTGGAGGAGCCATCTCCAAAAGTCCAGTCAAAGACATACTCCTCAGGATTGCCCGTCACATAGGCGGTGAGCTGCACGTCGGGGTGCTTGAGGATGCAGGAAGTAGGCTCTATTTTGAGCACTTCCAGGACAAATATCCGAACAGGAACAGTCTGGGAGACGGAGTTCACAGGATTCACAGCCGTCACGTTCACAGTGCAGTTGATGTCCTTTAGGTACACATGTTCCACCAGTGGCTGCTGCCCCCTCAGCACCGTCCCGTCCCCCATATCAAACACCCAGGTGATGCTGTCCCCGGTCTGCACGGAGGCGTTGATGGTGACAGACGCTCCCAGCTCCGCTGCCTCGCCCGCCCAAACACGGAGCCCAGTGATCTCCTCAAACACCTGGTAGCACTCCACTGTCTCCACACTGCTTATGGCGTTGTTGGCTGTCACGGTGACGTTGTACACCCCTCTCTGGGTGTAGCTGTAGGTGGCTGTAGGCTGGGTCTCTGTGAGCAGGGGGGACCCGTCCCCGAAATCCCAGGTGTAGACGACGCCATATGGGGACGGCAGTGGGCTGGCTCGGAAGGTCACCGGGCGGCCCACGACTAAAACATCCTCCTCTGCTTCCACCTTCACATCTACCAGGTAGCTGTGGACGTGAACTGGGGTCAGGTGGGTGAGGTTCTCAAACTGGTTGGACACGACAACCATCAGGACATATTCTCCTGCATTGGAAGAGAGCAGAGCAACACCAGGGTGAGGACATGCCTGCCAACAGTTTCCCAGTGCTGTGGCAGTGGGAGCAGTCGGAGGCTGCAGGGAGATACTCTGCCCCTGTGCTCTAGACACCCTGGGCTTTCCCTGCCCCAGCCCAAGACCAACAGGAATCACACCAGGCCATGTGCGTGAGGACCAACCACTAAGTAAGGAGTTGGTCCAATGGGTACAGAGAAAATATTTTCCTTCTATTTGCACACAGAACAGACCCTTCCTGCTGCCCACCCCTCCCACCAGCACAGTGCTCACCCTGTCTCTTGTCCATCCACTGAGACTGCCCAGAAAGGGACTGTGTGTGGTGGACCTGCTTCTTACAGAGTGGTCAAACCTCTCCAAGAAACAGAGTTAGAGAGGATGGCAAGTGTTGGAGCCTTCCAGTGACTCCAGCTGTTTGGTCAGGAATGAGGTAATGACTTCCAAGCCTTGGTTTTATTGGATGGTTTCTTGTAGTCCCCTCACAACAAAAATGCCTGAACACCTTCTTCCCCAAAGAACCTTCCTGACTGTACCTGGGTCTTGGTAGATGTGTGAAACGTTGTTCTCAATGACAACCTCATGGACACTGGAATCAGGAACAAGGAAAGACTTGTTGTAGGGAGGTTTGAACAGGTACGTCTCCTGGACACCATCTCCAAAGTCCCACCTGGAGAAACAGGCAAACAGTGTCACACTGCACAAGAGGAGCATCACAGGACTCCTCCTCCCAGAGGAGTCCTGGCCTGTCTTTCAGGTCAGGGCTGGGTTTTCCAAAAGAAACACAGGAAGCAGAATGACAAGTATCAAAGCAGTAGCTGTGCCCAACACTGAGAGGAGCACAGCATTGGTAAGAGGAGGAAGAACCCAATGTTAGAGCAGAGTTGCAATGCTTTAAAAGAGAAAGATTTCAGCCTGAACTACAGGTCCCAGGGAGTCTGATGGAACCACACTCAAACCAACTAAACAGCACCTGAGAGATGGACCAGTTGGCCCTGGGAAGAGACACAGTGCAGGCAAGGTAAGATATGCACAGGAAGATGCTAAGTCTGGGCAAGCAGCAAGGGACTCACAGGAACAGAGCCTCGACGGCCGAGTCGACGTGAACCCGCGCTGTGAGCGCCACGCTGCTGTTCTGGGGCAGGACTGGCAGGACACCCACCACAGTCAGGTTCTTCATCTTATTCATCATCTCCACCGTGACATTGTAATTGACTGTGAAGTTACTGACGTGGTTGGAGGCGGTGAGCTGGGAAGGACAGTGGGACAAAGACTGTGTTTGGGATCAGCTCATCATGCTGCCCTCTCCAACTGTGGGGCTTCGCTGGACTGAAGATGTCCCACCAGGCAGGTGAGCAGCTCAGGGCACACAAGAGTGGCCTGTGGGGCAAGGAAGCAGGGCAAGAGCCTGGATGGCACTGGAAAGCAGTGTAGACTGGAAGGTCACCTACCTGGCAAAGTCACCTCTTGTTGGAACCACCAGTAAAGTCAGTTCAAGGAAGGACTGGTGCTACAGCAAGAGGGAAGGAGAGGAGCTTCTCATCCTGAGGCTTCTCTGGCTCTGAACTTGCCAGTTACCCCTCTGCCTGCTCCAACTGTCTCCAGCTGCTGAGCACAGGCCAAGGGGACACCCTGGGACAGTGGCAGATGAGTGGCTTCAAGCACAGAGAGCAGGGATGGGAGAGGCTCATAAAACCAAGCACACGAAGTGCACCTCCAGGGTCCTGGTGTGGTGGGCAGAGAGGGAGAGCAAGGCTGGGTAGAGGAGGGAAAAGGAGGCAAGAGACTGAAGAGACACAACAGAAATAGAGCAGGATCCTCAAGATAGCACCTGATGACAGAGCATCTCGCCACCTCCTCACCTGCAGGAGAGCTGAGCTGCTGACAGAGGGACCCTTCAAACCCAGTTGAGCAAAGACATCCCACCCCAACAGGTAAGAGAAGTTTGTGTCTAGGCTTCTGTGGCTCTGCCGCACTGAACCCACAGCCCCCCAGGCTAATGGCACCTTGTCAGCTCTGTAAGTGAAAGCGAGCCAGGCTCACCAGCACACTGCTTCACCCAGCAAATTAGTGCTGCACCAAGCAAATTAGTGCTAGCGTGGCCTCAGAGCTGGGGATGGTGTCTCCTCGGGAAACCAAGTCACCCTGTGAGAGGATCAACACCTTGGACCAGAGCAGACTCCACCTGGCAGGACAGGACATGACACAGAAAGATGTTCTGGCCAGAGATAAACTCTGGTTCCACAACCTGCCTTGGCACAGTCTCTCTGCTCCATCATTCTGGGGCCACAAGAAAACCCAGTTCCAGTCTGCACCAGGAGAAAGAGCACAGGACAGAGAACAGAAAAGCCTGTGGGAGAAGGTCTGTCCTGCCTATGAAAGTGTTATGTTTGCATCCTGCCTGGTTCTGAATTCGTATTTCCTGCCTGCCAAAGCAGGGGCTCCCTGCCTTGTTCCTCCTGGGGACAAGGAAGCACAGACACTCCATGAGCAGAAAGGAGAACATGAAGAAAAGAGGAGAAATCAAAGATGAGGAATACAGTGAAGTAAGGGAAGAACAGAAGAAAATATCTGCATTTGCAAGAGCAGCTCAATGAAAAACAGCAGATGAGCTCGGGAGTACTATGAGAACCTCAGCTCAACTCTGCCTTTTCCTCTCCCTGCTGCTTTTCCTGCTGAATTTGTGGGATGAGATGGAAACCCAGGGTTGGAATGGTTGATGGGAAAGGCCTTGGCTTACCGAAAGCTTGTACACAGCTGGGCTTTGGTAGATAACGTTGAAGACAACATTGTAAAAAGTGAAAGATGGCTTATCATCTACAGTCCATCGGAAAGTCACATCTGACCCAGCCTCCATCACAGGGATGTAGCTCTGAAAGGCACGAGAACATTTCATACTAGTGCAAGAGAAAAGCATGCCCAGAACTTCCCAGGTTATCTCCAGCTGAACTGGAGAGGGAGAGAGCCAGACTGGGAGGCACCTGCAGACAGCACCCTCAGAGCATGACACAGAGGTGACACATCGTCTGTGGCTCTGCTGCTGATGGAGAAATGCAGACCCTGACTCCATAAATCCCCAGCAGAGGTGGGAGCAGACCCCACACTCTGTGCTCCCACGGCCCAGCACTCTGCCCTTGTGATCAGGTCTAAAAAACCTTCAGGTATCTTCACAGAAACAACTTGGCTTTACCTACACCTGTAAGCTGAGGCTCTGACCCTCACCATGGATGGTGCCTGACCCAAAGGCTGAAGGGCTTGACCTGCCCTCACTCCAGCAGTCCCTCCTGAGCAGACTGTGGCAGCCAGGAAGGGTGAGACTGAGAGGTGCAGGCACAGGATCTGCCATAAGCAGCCAGAGCTTGAACAAAGCATTTGGGGCAGTTACTGAACAGATTCCCAGGGCTGTAGCTCTGAGGACAGGAGACTGAAGAACAAAAAGACTGGAAATACCAGAGGAACCCCAAGACTTGGATGGATGAAGCATTTCTACAGCTTCAGCCAGCTGATGTAAGGATTTAGCAGAGCAAATCTAAACACCTTGATAAATCAAAACAAGGTCAATACTGGCATTTCATACCTCCTCTCGTTTCCTGTGGAAGTGGAAAACCAGTAATCCCCCTCAGAGGAGGTACTGCCTTACCTCTGAGGGGATTCAAGCCAAGCTGCCTTCCTGCTGGAGAGCACCAGTGCTTGTGCCACATGCCCATGCCTGCAGCAGCGCAGGCAGCATGGCCTGGGAGCTTAGCAGCAAGCAGTGCTCCCCCAGCCCACCCTCCCTGAGCCAAACACACTCCTACAGGCTAAAGGGGAAGGCTGAGAACCCAGCTGGTGAACTGGGAGCAGCAGCAATGACTCACCACCCGTGTGTTGAGCAGCACTCTGCTCTCGGGGTCCGGGGTGGCCCTCAGCCCGCGGATCGGCTCCTCCACCTTCACCGTGACCGTGATGTTCTGGGAGCTCACGGCGTTCTCTGCCACCAGCACGTGGGTGCTGAGCCCCTCCCCGAGCCCGCTCAGCTGCACCACGGCAAACCAGGTGTCGTTGTTCTCCCTGGCACACTGCGCCGTGAGCGGTGCCACGGCCGCCGGGCAGGCCCCCACGAAGGGCACCGTGCGGTTGTCCCCCAGCCAGGTGAGCGTGGCGTTCACCCCTGAGGACAGCTTGAGCACCAGGGTGGTGTGGTTGGTGGGCAGGTAGACCCTGCTGCCCTGGGGGGCGGGGTGGATGACATGCAGGCCGGACACGGGTGAGGCCACCCAGAAGCTGCAGGACAGGTTGGCGCTGAAGACGCCGCTGTCCACGCTGGCTCTGAGGGTGTAGCGGCCGGGGCGGTCCAGCCCCGCGTTGTGGGGGCCCAGCAGGGGCACCAGCTGCTCCTCAGCATAGCGGACACGGAGGGAGCAAACGGAGCTGTTAGTCCAGGTGGGATCCACGGAGCCCTCGGGCAGGCCCAGTGCCCGCTCGGAGGAGTTCACCCGTGGGACACTGGTTCTGGAGCGGGACGTGGCACTGGGCTGGCACTGCAGGAAGGAGCCTGAGCCTGCACTGTGCTGGATGCTGAACACATCCCCAGCCCTGACGAAGGTATTTTCTTTGCTGAATGTGACCTGCAAAGAGTGGAGGCATTTTTGGATTAATGCCTCACATTAAGAGCACTCAGCACCCAGCTCCTGCCTGGGCATGATGCTGGATTGCCTGCCAAGTTAAAACAACAGAAAAGCCACAGATCCAAACACAGCATGGGGAGACCTTTCTGCCCTCTGTTCTCCTTGGCCACTTTGAATCAAATGTGCCAGCACAGAAATCAGCTTTATGCTCCATCTCCAGTGTTAATGCCATGGGAATAATCCCAGGGAATCTGCACAGCCTTTTCATAGAATCGTGGAACCATAGAATGGTTTGGGTTGGAAGGGTCCTTAAAGCCCATCCAATTCCAACCCCCTGCCATGGGCAGGGACACCTCCCACCAGCCCAGGTTGCTCCAAGCCCTGTCCAACCTGGCTTTGGACACTCCCAGGGATGGGGCAGCCACAGCTTCTCTGGGCAACCTGTGCCAGGGCCTGCCCACCCTCTAACTAACTGTGCTTGGCAACAGGTTACTGCAGGGAGCCCATGGCTTAGAGCCATGTGGTGGCACGTGTGACACTTTGAATGGACTGCAGTGCCTCCATCTGCCACCACTCCAATTTACCTGAAGCCCTCAGGAGAAAACTGCCCCACCTACTCACTGGTTACAAGAGCAGTAAACACTGACCAGATAGTGGGCAGAGGGGCCAGCTGGTACTGTGAAGAGAAATTGCTGGGTGAGTTCATAGCTGAGCTGGCTGTCGTTGGGCTGCAGGGCCCCAGGGCTGCTGGCAAGGGAGCTGCTGTTGGCACACTCGGTGGCATTGCAGCAATTGTTGTGGGACGAGCACAGACCAGTCAAATGACACCACTGGAAACCAGGAGGACATTCCAGCAGTGTCCAGTTCCCGTCATCCTGAGCAGGGTGGAATGGTTCTGTAGCATTGCTTCCCTCCTGGTAGTCTGGAAGAAGTGAAAGAGAAAGCAGTGATCACCATTCTCACAAGTAACACTCCTGGTGCACTTCTTTGCTCCAAATTCACCATTTTTTCCACTTTGATGTTGGCTCAGCTCTTAATAAATCTGAAACTGCACTACATCCTGGTGCTACTGAAGTGTCCTGTTTCACTGGTAAAATTCACAAAGAGCATTAAAACCAAAGTTGTCTCTTCTCTGGTGAGAACACACCAATTTGCACTCTAAAAGAGGTCTGTGCTCTAGCAAAAGCAAGCCCAAGAGAAAGCAGAGCTGGCTTTGACTTTGAAAACACATTAAGCAACTTTTCTGAAGTTAATGTTTCCATGTCAAAGTATCAGCTTGTCAGTGTCAAAAAAGATCCTTTTGTAACCAGCCAACCCTACGGCTACAACAAACATTCTGCTGAATTAATTGTTGCCAAAACTGTGACTGTTGAGCTGTTGTACAAGGAATAAAAGGCTTTTTAGATTATCTCATCCATCAGGAAGAACTGGGCTCAGGAAAATGTTCTTCCTTGTTAACCCGTGGGGCCAGATGGACCAGAACACATTCCCATTTGACTTGTGTCTTCCCAAAGTTAAAAAGTACAGCTCAGAAGATTAATTAACTTCTACACACACTCCTTTCACTCACATGCTCTTTGTGCACTGAGAGAGGTTTCTCCTCCAGGATAACCACTCCACCAAGGCAGCCTCAGGCTGGCCAACCCTTCCTACAGATTCTGCATTTTAATCTCCTCAAAAAACAGAACCAAACTTCTAGGCCTTTAAGGCTTCAAAGCCTTGAAGCCAGAGGGGTCACAAGGCCACATGGTTTGTCACCTCCAACCATCCCACAGGTGTTGAGTAGATGCCTCACCTTCTGCATCCATCAGTCTATGCAGCTGGAACCTCACTTGGACAGGCTGCTGCAGGTCCTGTGTCACAAACTCCAGGGCAGTCAGGTACCCCTCGTGCCTGAAGGCCAGCTCAGGGAACTCCATCACCTGCAAGACACGCACGGCTCTCACCTGCCTGTGTCTGCCCAGGCTCCCTGGGATGGGCAGGATGAGCAAACCCCCCTCACCTCCTCAGCCTGCCACGGATCCGACAGCACAGCTCCTGTCAGGTTCCTCACAGCCCCGGGTGTGTCAAACACAGCATCGCCCTCAAAGAAGTTTTCAGCATTGAGGAGAACTCCTGTTTACAAAGGAAATATTTGAACCAAGCCCATGAGGCTCAGCAAGGCCTGAGCTATTCCCTCCACCCTGCAAAGCTGCAGCAGGGCCTGGACCTGACCACTTCTCACTGCAGCTGTGCTGGAGAAGCAGCACCGTAATTCTGTATCTTCCTCCTTCTTCTTACAGGTGTTCTGATTTTGTTCTCATCCTGCACAAGTCACATTTGCAACAATTTTGACTTCCAGGAACTTTGCAAATACTTCTCCCTTCCAACAACTAACGATTTGCTTCGAATTTTTGAGCACAGGGTGCACTCCTCATCCTTCCTGTGCCCCTGGATCTCCTGGAGAATGTGGCCAGGGCCAGCTGGTTCCCACCAGCAGCAAACACCTCTGATCAGGCTCTGGGGATTGATGCTGCCCCCTCTGACCATGGCCAGTGACCTCTTCCTACTGGTGGCTTTTCCTTCTGACCTAAATCTTCTCCCTTATGTCTCCTCATGTCCTTTCTAATCCTTTGTTACTCTCTACTCTCTTTGGGAGATTTGGGAAACTGCATAAACACAAACCTGCACAGCACACATCACTTCACACCCCATTTAATGACCTTGTAAGTCACCAGACCCCAACATCTCACAAAGCACACAGTGCCACAGAAGGACACCAAAGCAGCACCATGCCCTCCTGGCAGAAGCAGAGATTGCTCAGATAAGAGGGAAAAGCTATTTCCAGGGCTCTGCCTCAAAGCTTCACTCCTCTCCCTCCTGCTGCTGGTGGGAAAGATGAGAGTAGGCCAAATTCTTCCCTTTGGGCTAAAGCTGGATTTCTGCAAGTTACCAGTCAAGCCTCTATTGGGAATACTGTTGCAAGTCCTACTTGTTCTGTGGTGATGCTCTCGATGACCCCCTGCATGCAGCCCTATTTGTCCTTGGCACGTGGCAGTGAGAGCAGGATGTGCCAGAGCCTGCCCCCAGTGCCAGGGGGAGGCAGAGCCCACCTTGTGGCTTGTACTCGCAGACGTAGCTGTGCTTGGCCATGCACAGGTCCGTGTTGCACTGGCCCGTCGGGCCCATCCGGACACAGTGGTCAGCGTTGGAGGGATGGGGCTCTCCTGGCAGCCAGTTCTGACAGCTCTCCAGATTAAATCCTTCCCCTCTTTGCTGCGCTCCAGAGCTTGCAAAATCATTGAATCCAATCCAGACATCAAGGCTCCTTTAAAAAGAAAATCAGAAGGGGGAGGGGGATTTCAGGAAATCATGAGTATTAGAAAGAGCTGGGAGAGCTGCCATCTACGGTTCTCTCTAAAAATAATAGCAGCAGCTTCATCGGGGTGTCACAGGCTGCATTTCATGGAGCCTTTTAGCTACTGACAGGTCTCAGTTTCCATTCTACCACCAGAACTTGGCTCCTCAGAAGCAGCCCCTCCATGGCACAGCACTGCTCTCCACCAGCCCTTCACTCCTCTGACCCCAGAGCCTGTAAGGGTGGGCAGGCCCTGGCACAGGGTGCCCAGGGAAGCTGTGGCTGCCCCATCCCTGGGAGTGTCCCAGGCCAGGCTGGACAGGGCTTGGAGCAACCTGGGCTAGTGGAAGGTGTCCCTGCCCATGGCACGGGGTGGCACTGGATGAGCCTTAATGTCCCTTCCAGTGCAAACTGTTCCGTGATTTTATGATTTTATGACTCTGTAATGAGTAGGTTGACTTGAACCTCACCCCCCTCAGAGCAGAGCACTCTCTGCTCACACTGCCACTTAAATGACCCCCACAGACTGTTCTAAGCCTGTTCTGAGTCATGATCTAAGAGGAATGATACAGTCCAAGCAGAACTGTCTGAGAGAGCTGAATCCTTCAGTAAACTTGTGCTTCATCTGTGCAGACCTGTGGGATTTACCACTGGTCAATTTGGCACTGCAAGTGCAACTGGCACCAGTGCAGGATGGAAGCTCAGTGGTGCCAGGTCTGGCAGCTCCTGTTCTCTTGGATGCAGCACATGGAGCTGATCAGCCCCTCAGCCACCACGGAGAGGCAGCAGCCAGGGGGGACCAGCAGAGGCGAAGCACTGCAGGCAGCTGAACCCCACACACAAGAAACTGCCAGGCTTGCTTTAGGAATATGAAATGTCCCTTCCCCATTTGGAAACTGGCTGAATCCCAGCAGAGATTCTGGTGGGAAGTGCTGAGCGGTCTTTCATAGCCACAAACAGCCTGGACAACTGTTTCTAATCGCAGCCAGAAGAAAGTGAGGCATTTGTTCCATATTAACTTCTATTAACTTCTCCATATTAACATCCTGCACCCTTCCAAGCCCTCAGCTTCTTCTCCACGCTCCCTCCTGCAGGTTGCAATCAATGCTGCCGTGACCTTGCCTGCCCCAGTGTGTTCCTGGGGTGGCACCGTGGCTCTGCAAGGCAGACTGGGGAGATAACTGGTGTCTCCACCCCCAGGCCCACGCCAGATGAAATGATTCATGAGGTCATGCTGAAAAACGATGACAAAAATAACTGTTCTGTGAATCAGTAGTTTTCATTGCAAATAAGGTTAAGAAATAAATAAGGGCTGTGTTCTGCTCCTGAACCACTGGCAGGGGATTAGGGAGAGCGGGGTAGGAAACTGCCTGCTTGCTGCCATCAGGGAAACTCAGTGGAGATTTTCCTTTTCTAATTCCAGCTATGAGCTAACTGCAAGTCACCAGGAAAAAAAGAAAAGGAAAGAAAAAAGGGAGAAACTAAAAGACAAGCTGCTGGCTGGTTTCCACCCTGCCTCACTACCCAGCCCATTCCTCTGCAGGGAGGAACGAGAGGACTCTAAACACCCTTTTTTGAAGCAAGATGTGAACATCCCTCTGCCTCTAAGGAAGGACTGAGCTGCCTTGCTGGGGCTGCAGGAGCAGAACAAGCCTGGGGAGGCTTGGAATGGGAGAGGGGCTCCCTGTGCTACCCACAGCAGAAAGTGGGGTCCCCTGGAAGGCCCCATCCTCTGCTTCTGGAGGCAGGAACTCAGCATGTGCTGCTCCTGGGGAGTGAAGGAGAGGACAGTGGTTCTCACTGCTGCTGCTCTAATGGGAAACAGCCTCCTGCTTCTGCCATTTTTCCATCAGAAACTATGGAAGCTGCATGTTCCAAAAACACTGCAGCTCGGCTGCTTTGCCTTTTATCACCAGGGAAACTGCATCCTGGAACTGCCTCCTTCGTGTTTATCTGAATGGATTAATGAAACAAATACTCGAGTAGAGGGGGTTGGTGGGAGAGCAACGTGGGGCAGCAGCTGGGGAACAGCCTGGGCTTCCCTGGAGCCCTCGTGGTTTCCGTGCGCCGCAGCCCAGCAGCCCTGCACGCAAAGCCTGACACATCAGAGCACTAAGTGACCAGCTCCTAACCCTGGGAGAGGGACAGCCTCCTCTTCCCCAGAGCAGGGAACACATGTTTGCAATCTCAGGATAAAGCCCCGTGTGAAGGGAACAGGGCAAGGATACAAGTTTGGGAAGAAGGGGCCATCAGCCCTTGAGCGGGACCATTCAAAGCCAACGTCACGCGCAGCTGTTCCCTTCCATGTGCTTTCTGGGATGTGTTTATGAAGAGCCCATCTCCCACATCTGCAGCTGGGAGTGCTGACAGGGGCTGTCAGGCCCTGAGAGCTCTCCTGGTCATCCTCCCTCCCCCCAAAACGGCTGGCTGGGGAAAGGGCACTCAGAGGGGCGGATTTAATCAAAGGCTGACACTTGCAGTGCTCTCTGTTTATAAAGCTCAGTCCTGAGGTGGAACAGATGCTGCTGGAGCCTGAAACTTGGAAAGGAGTCAACAGGAGGAGAAACAAGAGGAAAAAGGGTCTGGTCTTTAGGCTGCAGCCGTGTCTGGAAGGGTGCAGGATCCTGTCTGGGAGGCAGGACTGCAGCACTGGCCTGGCTCTGCTACAGAGGCTGCTCGATGCCACGGTGTCAACGTGGGACAAGCCAGCTGCAGTTCTGCTGCTGGAGGGAGCTGGTTGCAAGGCCACCCTCACCCTCATGTCACCCTCACCCTCATATCACCTTCTGGACACGAGCACCTGGCCCTCTCCACTGTCCAATCTGAGCCTGCAGATTTAGCTGCATTCACAGAATTGCTTGGGTTGGGAAGGACCTTCAAGATCATTCAACTCCAATCCCCTGCCATGGGGAGGAACACATTTCACTACACCAAGCTGCTCCAAGCCCTGTCCAGCTTGGCCTTGGACACTTCCAGGGATGGGGCAGCCACAGTTTCTCTGGGCAACCTGTGCCAGGGCCTGCCCACCCTCACAGGGAAAAAGGAGGAACACATTTCACTACACCAAGTTGCTCCAAGCCTGTCCAGCTTGGCCTTGGACACTTCCAGGGATGGGGCAGCCACAGCTTCTCTGGGCAACCTGTGCCAGGGCCTGCCCACCCTCACAGGGAAGAATTTCTTCCCAGTATCCAGTCTAAGACTACTCTCTTCCAGTCTAAAGCCATTCCCAAGTGGAACGTGTGCTCAGCCCAGTCCCGTGTGCTCCTGGCCCTGCACCTCTCTGCACCATTTCAGGTGCACCCACAGGCACAAACACAGGGTACAAGATGCCCACCAATCCTCAATTCCCAGTTGTGACTTCCAGCCGTTCTGCTCCCATTCCTCTTCTTCCCTCCATGGCCTTTAAGGAAAGAAGCCAAGTCCAGCAAGGGTTCAAGCTCTGATCATTCCCCCTCTTTGTTCAGCAGCCTCACCTCCACCACCTTCCCGTACTCTGGACCATGGCAGGGCCCTCCCTCCAGACCCCTGTGCAGATGTGACCCCAGGAACACTAAACCTGCCCCAAGGTGATCCTGACCCTTACCCTCCTCACTCACCTGATGACATGAGCAACCAAGAAGCTCTGGATCTCAGGGCTGCTGACAAAAGCCAGCTCTCCGTTGCCGTGCTCCTGGCAGTGCCGCTGTGCCTCCAGCCACTCCTCCTTCTCCACCACCAGCTGGTAGCAGTGGTTATTGCCCGGGAAAACCAAGCCATCAGAAGGGCACATGGGGTGAACTGCTGCGTAAGGAACACAAACATGGTGTCGTTTCTATGGGCTGCACATCCCAAGCCAACCTGGGAGTAGAGGCCCCGGGAATGTCCTGGCCTTGGAGCCAATAAACCCTGTCTGCTGCTGAAGTGCAAAGCACTGCCTGGTCAGTCAGGGGAGCAAGAAGCCTCCAAAGGAGTCACCCTCTCCCATCCTTCCCTGGGAATGCCCAGTGGCAGCCCTGCTCTGCCCAGCAGCCAGCCCTGCTTACCCCTGCCCAGCTCTCCAGCCTCCGTGATCCCATAGAGCACCGCGAGGCCGGTGCCGCCTCTGTTGCGGATCCGAATGTCCAGGCTCTCATTCGTCCTGACCAGGGAAGGACATTGCAGTTCCAGCTGTTGGGGTGAAGCCACCACCTCAATTTCTGCCTGCTCGTACAAGACTTTGTTGCCCACGAGGATGGTGGCAGTGACATTGTAGCGCCCGGGTAAGGCGTAAGTGTGCACAGCTGTGCTTGCAGTGGTGTTGAGAACCTCTGTCTGGTCCCCAAATTCCCACAGTAAAGTGCTGACGGCGATGGGAATACTGACGTTGAAGAGCACGGCCTGGTGTAGGCTGTACCGGGGCTGCAGTCCTGTGAAAGTCACAGGCAGCCGTGCCTGGAAGGGCGAGGGGACGAGTGACGGGCCACCACAGCCCTGCCCGGCCAAATGCTCAGTGCAAAATGGCAAACAGCCAGAGGAAGAGTTTGTTTCATGGGCAGTTCCACACACACACTGCCCCAGGGAGCTGAAGGCTCCGTACTCCTGGTCTTCAGCATAACACAGGGCACTGCAGGTCTCCTCAGAGAGGTTCCCGGCGTGCACAGACGTGAAGAGCACGACAAGCTCAGCCCCGTCCGTGTGGTTGCTTGTCAGACACGTGATGTACTGAGCCCCTGAAGGACAGAACAGAAGATCCTCTCACAAACTGACACTGAGAAGCCACGGTTTGGTGAGACCCTCCAAGAGACACCATCCCACACTCTTGGGAATGGAATTCTCCTGCGCAGCTCCTACTCCAAGCGTTTCCTTTTTGAGACTTGCTTGGGAAGTGTTTAATCCCTCAGCAACAGTTTCCAAACTCCTTATGCTAATTAATGATGACAGAAATAACAAGCCAGTCACACAGATTTATGGAGCAGCATCCCTCAGTAAATAAAGCAGGGCTTTGGAGAGCCTGACAGTCCCATGGGACATGGAACCGCCACGTCTGACGCTCAGAGGAGCCCACAGGACTCGCCACCACATGAGACCATGACAAAAGGCTGTCCCCTGGTGTTACCCAGGCCTGGTGCAGCCTGTTTCACCAAGTGCTGCCTGGGACATCCAGCAACAAGTCCACAATCAAACACATCAGAGACATGGGGGAGACATGACTGGATTCTCCACCAGGCCCATGCTGGGCAGACCCTGCACTCACCTCCCTCCCTGGGGGGAGCCAAGAGCTTCCCACCTACCTGCAGGCAAAATGCTGGGCTAGAGATGAGGGCAATGCCAGGCACAGCCTGCACCCAAGGGGTGTGGAAGGATAAACATGGGAAGGATGCACAGAAACCACACGTGCCTGGTTGCAAGAGCACAAACACCCCATGCATGGACACACAGGCACGTGGAGCGATGGCAGCCACGACAGCCCCATTCCCAGAGGAACAGCCCATTCCCTTGAGTTTCATTCCTGATCTCTGGCTTGCATGGGTGGGACAGTTCCCTGCCACAAACACCCAGGCAGGGCCTCTCCCTCAGCCTCTGCCCACGCAGCCCGGCCACACTGGCTCTGCTGCTCCTGCTGGTTGCTACAACATCTCTCCCAAACATCTCAACAGCTCCGTGTGATCTTCCCAGATCCAACTGTCCAGCTTCCTCCACAGCCTTCCTGCAAATGATGCTGAGCCACTTCTCCTAAGAGCAATCCCACGAGGAGGACCACGGCATGGGAACTACTCTGTTTTTTACCACCAGCCTGGTCATTCTTCACTCCCTGCCGGTCAGTAACAACTGTCAGTAGTTGGCAGGCTGTCCCAGCCTACTCCCATTACACTGAATTACCCAGAACACAGCCTCACATTATTGTTTCCACCCCAGCTCAAAGTAGTTCAAGGGGGAACAACTAATTATCAAGGGGGGTAACAGTGCCAGTGTTTTTCCCTTTGATAATTTCTGCAAGATGCTGCAAGCTGGAGTGGCTTTGCTGGGGAAAGAAGAGCAACCACAATCTGGAGTTTGCTCCTGAAGAGGCCTGGACTTCACCAGGCAGCTCAACTGGCCCCCACCAGCTCTGGATCCTTCATCCCTGCATCCTCCTGTCACGAATTACAGGAGATGTCTGATCCCTGCTGTGGGGAGCACTCCCTCTCCCTCCCTCCCTCCCTGTCAACTCAGCACGTGCTCAGGTCCCACCAACTCCCAAGAGATTCCACTGCTTGAAGAGAGCCTGTTAAAACCCTGAGAGAATGAAAGCCTGAGGCTGGAGGGCACTGAGCCAGTGTCCTGTGGTGGCTGCCTGATGGCTGCTCTGTGATCAGTGTTAATGCCAGCCCTGGTGTGACTGACTGGCTCCCTGAGGCACCAGGGTACAGCCTGTGTGACCAATATTTGCCTAATTAGATTAGAACTGGTGACTTGAGGTCTGAAGAGGCCGATGTGATCCCAGCTGCCTCAGGGCCCACCATTCCCACTGGTTTAATCATCTCCACCCCCACACAGTGTTTCTTACCACAAGTGGCATTGGGGAACGGGACCTCGAAGAGGGACAGGTTTGCCACCTCGGGGGGGTGGGCACATCTCGTGTCCGACGCCTCAAGAACTCTCACTTTTCTGTCTTCCACCCAACGGGGTAACCAGGACAGTTTGCAGTCACAAACAAATGGATTCCAACTTAAGTTTCTGTCAGGGGGAGATCAGAAATAGTTGAGGATTAATGTGACATGTGCTAAGTGTTAATTACAGCAGTGTGCCGAGCCCTCCCTGTTCCCATCTGTGCCACTCCACTGAAAGGCTTTGGAATAACTGGGAGGAGAGTTAATGAATAGGGAATCAAGCAATAATTAACATGATTTTTTTAGAGGCTAGAATTAGGCAAGTACTCCAAGTACTTTTTTAACTCTACAAATAATTGTTGCAATTACAGGCAAATGACAGACACAGTCTTATATCTAAAATAATCTACCATCCAACAGCCCCTGGATGTGAGGGAGCCTCTCCTGCTCTGGGAGACTATTTACAGCTCCATTAAAAAATAGCTAAGGAATAAAACTGATCTGTCAAAAAAAGAAATGCAAAGTCAATGATAATCTTTCCATGTGGCAGTTTAATGAAAAGATGGAAACTTCAATTGCAGCTAAGTTTGATCCAAATTACAGCCTTTGGCACTCAGCTGTGAGCAGGACGGGGCTGGGAGCTGTGTGTGATGCCAGCAGGGTGGGCTGAACCCCGACCCTGGGGCTGAAAGCACCACTCTGCCACCAGTCCCAGCAGGGACAGGCTCCCTGCAACCCAGCCAGAGGCCTTTTTTGTGTTTTATAGACACCTGAGAGCAAACCTGCAGAGCTGAGAATGCCCTCTGTGTCCTGCCCTCAGGGAGAACTTGGGGCTGAGCTCTCCTCTTGCTTGCCAAGAGGGCTTGCAAAGGGTTAATCCTTTGGCTTGTCCAGATACAGGACTGTCATTTCTGCTGTGACTTCATGGATCTCTCCTGGAAGTGTGTGGCTTCCCTGCACCTCCCTCCACATAACATCAAAGGCTTTAATTACTTCAATTAAAGAACAGAACCTAAACAGATTGAATCGCTTAGGGACAACATCTTCAAGTGTCTTCAAGTGACTTGGACACCTCAGTCAGGACCTACCATGTTGCAGAATCATCAGATCCCACAGTCCCACAAACAGGACAGTAAGTGTGACCCAGAGCATGCTCAGAGACAAGAATCTCAGCAGAGCTGCTGTGGGAGGGAAGCAGGGAACACAAAAGGCAGTGGCAGAGGCTGGAGGTATCCAGGAGACAGAAGCAAAGTCTAGGACACCAACAGGACCCAGGAGCAGGGCACAGACTGAGGAAGAAACTGGAGACACCCCAAAAGGCACTGTACCCTTGGCTGGGTACATGCCCAAGATACCCACTGAGAGATCCCACCCCACCAGGAAGGGAAGGGCTGCTTCAAGAAAAAGGTCTAAATAAAGAACTGGGAAACAAAGAGGATGAACTTACATTTCACTTAAATTAAATAAATTATCAAATATTCCATCTTCTAATGTAGAAATCTGGTTGTGGCTTATATCTCTGTAAAAGAGAGAAAAGGAAAGGTCATCACCTCAGTAGTGACTTCCTGCTCAGTGCAGCTTTATCATCATTCCTCTCTGGGAGGGTGGGCAGGCCCTGGCACAGGGTGCCCAGAGAAGCTGTGGCTGCCCCATCCCTGGGAGTGTCCAAGGCCAGGTTGGACAGGGCTTGGAGCAACCTGGGCTGGTGGGAGGTGTCCCTGCCCATGGCAGGGGGTGGCACTGGGTGAGCTTTAAGGTCCCTTCCAACCCAAACCATGCTGAGATTCCATGATTTTCCATGCACTAACACACATCTTGTGACAACTCTCATTCTCTGGCCTTGATCTCCTCTCCATCCAGCAGGACAGAGGATCAAACCCTGCCCAACCCTGAAGGCCCACGAGCCAATCCCTGGACTGAGCAGCTAAGGGCCTGGAGGAAGGAGCCCATGGACACGACTACCTGGGGCTCAGCAGATGAGGTGGAACACGAATGGGGTAACCTGTGAAAGCCCAGCACACGTGCCAGGGCCCAGCTCAGCCATGCAGGAGGAGCTGGAGGCCTGGGGGGGCAGGGGGTACTTACAGCTTTGCCAGCGAAGTCAGGCTTCTCAATAGCTCAACATCTAAATCACTGATCTTCTTGTTGGAAAGATCCCTAGGGAAAGAAAACACCATTTTCAGCCTTCGTTCAACCTTGTTTAGTCACATCTCCATTACCAGACCTTAGAAGAGCCTCCCTACAAACTCCAGCCAAGTTCCAGACTGCAAGTTTGGTGTGTTGAAGTAGAGAATTATTCCCAGCCAGAGAAAACACCTTTCCCAACCATGAAGCATCTGCTCCTCATGTAATGTGTAGATAAAGATCAGGACTCTCACTGTGTGCCCCACGCCTGGAGCAGTGACAGCCATGACAAACCTGGCACTAAATGTGATGCATCCTTTTAAAAGTTTAATACATGTTCAAAGAAGTCATTAAGAAATAATTTAGACTGAAGTAGTAATTAACTTTCAGAAAAATTTAAGAGGAACTTCCAAGTGCATTTCTCGTGCCAAAGCCCTGATCAGTAATTACACAATTGATGCGTCAACTCTGCGCTTTAAACATCTTTTTATCTCTCTTTGGAAAAGCTTAAAATGGAAGAAGAAGCAACAAAGAATATTTTCCATTTGAAATCAGGGCAGATTGTCCTTCTAAAAGGAACACTGCTTAAAAAAAATCTCCAGTCGCTCCCAGTAACACCAGCTCATCCAAACCAAACTGCCCTGTCCAGCTCAGCTCTCTCCTCTCCCCCCCATCCTCTTCCCCAGTTTTAAATGTCACTCTGAGAAGAAGTGAAAGTTTCACTGATCACTCTCCACTTGTTCCCAAAAACCTTTGTATTTTGGTTTCAGGCAAATCTCCTTTGGCTTAAACTTTCTTTTATCAGCATCAAACCCCTTATTCCGAGCCCGTGTGATGGTCCTTGTCCTCCACGGATCCCTGGCAGAGCTCCAGGGAGCACACTGGGCTGGACACACCTCCTGCCTCCTCCCTTCTCACCTTTTTCCCTACAGGCACCTCTCCTCACTTCTCCTGGCTCTCTCAATTCTTATTTTTATCCCTTAATCAATTAATCCTGACATTTAAACTTCATTTATCCAAACAAAAATAATTCTGCCAAACTGGCAGGAAAATTATGTATCATTCCAGGAAATTTTGGGGATAAGTAATAGGGATGGATGTCTCTTTAAAAGGTTTATTTTCCCTGATTTTGCTGTCTGGGAGTTCTTTGCCAAGCTGAGAGTGGATTCAGAAGAGTTCACCAGCAAAACCAATATACAAGAAATGTGCAAAATAAAAGCTCAACAAATGCACTGGAGAAAGGATGGCAGCAAGAATGTCTTTGTGTCGGGGCAGCTGGCACAGCAGTGGCAGAGCACAGAGCATCCTTGGCTGAAGTGACACAGCCTGCCTGGGGGTCACACTCTGCACAGGGGATACCAAAATCACCCCCAAGCCCGTTTCCAGCTCCCACTTGGAAGACAAGCACCCAAGAGAGCTGGGACTGGAACCCCAGCTGCTGCCAGCCAGGACAGACCATTCCTCGGGGAGGTTCTGGTTCCACTTGGTCAGCACTTTCTGTGCCCTGTACCCCTCTGGCCCTGCCCCTTCCTGCAGTACTTGCCCTGCTTTGGAAAGGACCAGACCACCAACCAGTTACCTTGCAGGGAGACCAGTACAAACATTTCTCTGCTCCTCTGAAATACCTGGAAATTGCCCATTTAATTTTTAGGCAGCACCTCAAGTCCAAGACTGAAGGAAACAGTGTTCCAGCTCAGATGCCTTCCTGCTCCTTGCCCAGACAAGCAAAACCTCCAAAACAAACCGTTCAGCTGCTACAAAAACAGGGCTCTGCCATTTCCAAGAGCCTCTTCCAAAGTGCTGCTTGGCTGCAGGGAGGGGGGAGTGTGGGGCAGGGGGAAGCTCTCACCCTCACAGATGGCGTGGTGGGCACCAGACCCTTGGGGCAGCCAGCCCCAAGCCCTCCCTGCATCTCTCCCATCCTGCTCCGTCCCAAGTGGGAAGTGAAGGACTCCAGCAGGGCAGACCTGCTCAGCTCCATCCCTTTGCCACAACACCAGGCAGGAGAGATTGGTCCGGCACCATCCCTGACCCTTTACAAACATCCTTTGTTGTTATTTCCATTCCATCTCTGAGGAAACTTAAACTTCAGATAAGGGAAGGCCAAGACCCAAATCCTCAACTCCCAGGGGTCAGTGAGCTTCTCTGAATAATGTTCAAGTTATTTGAAATGCAAGGGCAATGGAGCTGGGGAAGGGTTTGGAGCAGCAGGAACAGCTGAGGGAGCTGGGGGNTTCTGAGGCCTCTCCAACCTCCTCAGTGCTGAGCCTGCAAGGGAAGCAGAGCTCCTGTTGACAGGAGAGCTGGGAGAAGTGAGGAATGGTGGTGGATCCAGTGCCATCACCTCCAGCCCAGGGAGCTGGGCTCCCAGCTGCCTGCCTGCCCTCTCCTACTGCTCCCTCTCCAACTTGTATGGAAAATCATCATGCCTTCCTGGCATGGCAAAGGTGGCTGTGAACCAAGCTGGGCTGCAGCAAAAAGAAAATAAACCAGGAAAGATTGAGCAATAAAAGCCAAGGCAAAGGCTGTGGGCCAGAGCTGAGCCTGGCGGTGCCACAAACTGCCACGACTGTATTTTCCCAGCCCACTGCCAGGCTGGAGGAAATTCGGAGCAGGTTCAAAGCAGAGCTGAAGCCAGCAGCAAACAAGGCTCCCCATTGACATGCTCTGCACACACAGCCTGACGCCCTCCCCACCAGGAGAAAGAAAAATGCAGTTCCCTGTGTCTCAGGGGGGTTTGGAGAACAGGCTGTGCTGCCTGGAAAAGGCAGCGAAAAGTCACAACTTCTCGGTCCTGCCTCAGTTTCCACACCCGTAAAATGGAGCTGTGCCATGCCAGAGGAGGCTGGAAGGCTTCTCATGTTCTGTGGGACACAATGCACCAAAACCCCCCAACAGCTATGGTACTGGGCAAGAACTGCATTACAGAGCTCCCCTTGCAGCTCCCCAAACACCCCAGCAAACACAGCCTCATTTCACTGACCAGCCTAGCAAAGGGAGGTTTTAAAATTCCCCTGGAAAGGAGTTGGTTGTGTGAGGAAGGTGAAACCTTGAATATGGGAATGTTTAATAATGAGGGCATCAACCTGAGCCTTGGGAGCCTTCAGCTCCATCCCAGCCCTGCTACCACGTCCCTGGGTGATGCTGGGTGCACCCCTGAACCTCTCCACAGCCCACCTCCCCAGGAGGGAGAGGATGGATCCATCACAGACACCACCAGCCCGACCTCCTGCTGATGGGCTTGGGGAACTTCTGGGGGTACAAAGCCCCAAGCACCAGCTCCTCACACAGCTTGTGCCCAGGATGGAAGCGAGCAGGAGGGCTCAGTGCCTGCTCTGTCCCTCTGGGATGCTCACACAGGCCGTGCAGAGCCCAGCCCAGGGTTTATTTCTGCAGCACCGTGGTGGGCAGGCTTTTTTTGGTGTACTGCTGTTTGCTTCTTAATTCCATGGAACATATAATGTTCGGCAGAGCAGGACTGGCCCTGCTGCCAAGCCTGATGTCATGCTCTCATTATGTCATGTGTGGGCCCGCTCTGCCACCATCTCCCAGCAAGGGAGGGCAGGGGAGGGGGCAGCACTGGCCTGTGCCTTCCCCAGCCCAGAGCAGTAATGGCAAAAGCCTCCACAGATGGAGAAGAGAGTGCAAAGGAGCCTCCATGCAGGCTGGGGCAGTAGGAAAGAAGTTCCAGGTCTGTAAGCCACAGTCAAAGCTTTCTGTGGGGCAGTGCAGTTCCAGAGGAACCAGGGAAAGACAGCTCCCAGCAAAGCCCAGCAGCGCTCCCGCTTCTCACCCCAGCACCCAGGGTGTGGCTGCCCCTTCCCTGGGAGTGTCCAAGGCCAGGTTGGATGGGGCTTGGAACAGCAAAGCCAGGCTGCACCATTCCACACCCAGCACCCAGTGAGGACAGTAACAGGGACATGAGAGATGGCTGGCGAGACACAAGGAAGCCCCACTGCTTCCAGAGCCTTCCACCTGCTCAGAGCCACAAACTGCCCAAGAGATCCACTGCACAGCCCAAAAGCTGCCTCTCATGTTGCCATGGCAAACACTTCCCTGTCTCCAGAACAAAAGGCAGCGCGGTGCTGATCCTGCCTGACACACAGAACAGACTTTCCAGAAAAGAGAAGGAAAAACTCTGTGCTTTTGCATCCTGGAGCCAGGAAAAATTAGGGTTTTTTTGCTGATCTGAATCCTTTCTTCTTTGTCTTTTGGCTTGCACCTCTCCCAGGAAGCACAGCAGAAGTCACAGTACTTGTGTGCAGAGGTGGGGACATAGATTTTCAGATTTCCATATGAAAATCTGAAAAAACATGGATTTTTCTGTGCGCTGGGCATGGGAAGCAATGCAGTAAGTGCAGGGACACCCTGGCTGGCAGAAACAATCTCACAGCTCTCCTGCACCACGAGCTCTCTGCCTTTCAGCACGGACAGGAGGGCAACAGCACACAGAGACCTCCATCATCAGCTTCTGGTTTCAATAATGCCAAAGCAGGGATTTTCCAATGCAGGAGGGGTCCAGCTCCACCACATATCACCCCAGGAGCTGCAGCCCAACCCCAGGAGGGGCTTTCTGCTCGTGGCAGGCAGTTGTGAGCACCCTCAGCTCCCCGAGGCTGTCACAGCACAATGACAATTTATTAGCTCATTTTGAATTTATGAGTTTCAAATGCTGGCCCAAGTCCTGGCTATCTCTGAGGAATTTGCCCCAAAAGACTTTTTCACAAACATGAATCTACAACAGAAATGTTTTTCTTCCCACAGCAAAATCCTAATTGTTGATAGGAAAATGCAAGGCACGGATAGGAGCATCTTTGCAACATTCCGTACCCTCTCTGCCCTCCTGGAGAACTACAAAGCTCTCTCAATATGCCCTTGAAGGGCAGTTGTGCCAGGGGTTGGTTGGGTTTGGTGCAAAGCAGACCCAGATGTCTCTCCCAGCTGCTGTAGCACCACGAGCAGGTCACTCCATCACTGGGGGCTCCCCGAGCAGGGGGATGAAGCAACACTCCTTCCTCACCTCACTGCCTTGCCCTGTCCTGCTCAAGCCTCTCCCCGAGCACCAGAACAACACAACCCCTGGATTTGCAGGAGTAAATCCTGCTCATCTTGCTGGGTTGGGGCCACAGGCTTTTCACAGCTCAGGAAAAGGGGAAAGACTGAGCCCCCTGAGCCCTGCAGGAGCCTCAGCTGAGAGCTCAGGGCACCCCAGGTGACAGGGAAGTCCCTCCAGGTGCTGCTGGCCCACACTCCCCCTGCTCCTGTGCCTCATCCCCGCAGCAAACAGAGGAGGTGAGGCTGGATGCACAGCCCAGGCATCCCTGCCACAGCCAGGGCACTCCCACCATGGTCAGACAACCCCAGCCATAGCCAGGGCATCCCAAGCACAGCCCAGGCATCCCTGCCACAGCCAGGGCACTCCCACCATGGTCAGACAACCCCAGCCATAGCCAGGGCATCCCAAGCACAGCCCAGGCATCCCTGCCACAGCCAGGGCACTCCCACCATGGCACCACAGCCAGGGGATCCCTGCCATGCCCAGGGCATTCCTACCACAGCCAGAACACCCCCACCAGAGGCAGGGCATCCCAGGCATGGCCACCCCACCCCAGCAGGGTCGGGAGCAGCCCTGCCTGCAGGTGGGAGCTGCCTGCAGTGCAGCTGTGACTCCGGGAGCAGCTCCTCGGATCCCCACAGCCAGCAGCTTCCCACTGACTTTCCCAAATATGGTTATAAAGCCAGAGCAGGGGTGAAGCCACTCGAACAAAGGGGACGTGTTACCTC
Source organism: Scytalopus superciliaris (assembly GCA_013400415.1). Taxonomy (NCBI): domain Eukaryota; kingdom Metazoa; phylum Chordata; class Aves; order Passeriformes; family Rhinocryptidae; genus Scytalopus; species Scytalopus superciliaris. Next base: position 318,839 of record VXBX01004123.1, read on the forward strand.
ATGGAGCGACGTCATGTTCTGGCAGGGCCGGCCCGTGGGCGATGCCATCACCGGCCCCACCGCTCTGCCCCGGCCAGGGGGCTCGGGGGGCTCCCGGGACCCAGCACGGCTCCTCTTACAACTTATTCCTAGGCTGAACTGACTTCATCTCCTCATTCCCAACACCCAAACAACGGAGCCAAAGGCGAGGGGGCACTGGGGTGTCACCAGCAGCCTCCCGTGCTCGTGGAGGTCAGGAAGGTGCTCCAGGGGGATGAGGAGCTGGATGCAGGGATGGCCACTGCCACGGGAGAGGCTTTTGCTGCCAGGTCCCACCTTCTGAGCCACCGGCCATGGTCCCTCCCTCACTGCCAGGAGGTGACTTCATGTGGCACAAAACAAGGATGAAACAGGTATCTCCCAGCCCAGCCCTGTGGCATCGAGCTAAAAGACGGGAGCAGGGAAAACCTTCAGCTTGGGAAAGCAGCAGCTCAAACATTTCAATCAAGCTGATGTCCATAATTAGTGCTGCACATAAATGAGCTGTCTGCAGCTCCAGCCAGGGAAATGTCAGCCCTGCAAATACACAGTTGTTTCATGGAAAGTCTGCAAAGAAACCAAAGATGTGATGAATCCAAGTATTGTCCCAGCACACGTGGCAGGGCTCGAGCAGACCCTGTTTAGGCTCCTGCAGCCCAAACCCAACCACCTTCCAAGCAGGCCCCCACCTCTTCCCCCAAACCCACACCCGTCCTGTGGCACTGCATGCCAACACACAGCTCTTCCAATGCCCAGCTCCGGACTACTGAAACCCCAGCGTGTTTCCAAGGCAGCTTGCTGGGAGCTCAGGAATATTTGATTCTACCATAAATAGTGAGCCCTCTGGAAGCTGTAATTTAGGGATTACACGGCTGAGCTACTTAGTGCCTAATCTTCCTTACAGAAGTGAAGAGTTTTCCATAAATGTTTAGGTACTGCTGATACTAATTCACCACCAGGACAGGGGATGGAGCAGATAATCTTGGAATCCTCTTGTTTTATTACTCAATTTGTATTTGTTTTAATGTGAGGCCTTTCCTTGAACAGCTGTCCTCTAGGGATGTTACATCTCTGTGAGAAACAACAAAAATCCCATGCTGTTTTGTCCCAGCACCACAAATCCTGCAGTACACAACAAACACGAGCCCCAGACAGGGTTCACAGGATGCAGGGGGCTCAGGATGCTGCTGGAGCAACCCTGATGTGTCACTGACGTGGCAGCTGGAGCCAAGGCACACAGAGAACTCCAGAAAGGCTCCTCCAAAGCACATGTCAAATGTTGCAAACACTGACAGAGGACAAAAAAATGTTCACATGGCCTTTTCCTTGGAAACCTTTTGGGGGTATCTATGTTTTGTATCCCAAAAGGAACAACTCGGGCATCATCAATACAGCACAAGAGCCACGAACCAACTGCCTGATCCTCCAAAGCACCCTGAGGAGACCCGCAAAAACCTTAATGCCACTCCAGAGCTGAACTCTGAGCACAAGTCAGATGAGAGACTGATAAGGCAGTATCAGATCAAAAGTGATTTCTTCAAACAGTCAAGAAATAACTCTCTCCTTTCTCACAGGGGGAGAACAGCCAGTTTGTGTTCAGGCACCACATGGCACCGGCACCAAAACAAACGGAAACCAAAGCCACGAGACAGCAAAGCACGGCCCTTACGGGGGCTCACAGAACCCTGGGATGGCTTGGGTGGGAAGGCACCTTAAAGACCACCCAGTGCCACCCCCTGCCATGGGCAGGGACACCTTCCACTAGCCCAGGTTGCTCCAAGCCCATCCAACCTGAGTTCACAAAGGACTGAGGATTTAAGAGTAACACCAGCAACCAGGCAAAGCCACCTCTGATGGCAGGTAAAGCAGACACACAGAGGGCACTGGGGACCCAACCCAGGGTGAGAACAGACAGGGAAGTCTCGTGGTGTACTCTGGTGACAGTATTTAATTCCTTTAATATATGTAGAGCTGACTTTTTCATTTCAAATCCTGACAAACACAGGTCATACTCAAAAATTTGACTCAGAATTCAAATTCTGCCCCCTTACTGAAGTCAGATGTGTATTACATCAACGTCAGCATCTTCATCTCCTCCATCTGTAAACTTACTTAAAAGGCAGAGCTTCATGAGATCGATTTTCCATAGGGGAATTTTCCATGTTGACTGCCACTAATTACACCATCCCCTTTAATTTTTAGCTAATACCATGCTATGCAATGTATTATTTCTCCCTGGGACAGAAAATCAGGACACTGGGATAATGAATGTTTGTACCATCCCATTTACCTTCTGTGGACACTGGCACCATGTTCATTCAGATCCAGTCCTTGGGAATCTCCCTAATGCCCAAAAATCCATTAAAAGTGGACATTAATAGCCCACAGGGCTCTTCAGCCAGATCTTTTAAAATTCTTGGATACAAAATATCTGAACTTGCTGGTTTAAGGAGGTCTAACATTAATAGCAGCTGTTTAACATCCTCCTCCTCGGTTACTGTTGGAGTGGAAAGTGTTTCATCATCCTCATATGATACAAATACATCATCTGGTTTTTCTCCAAATAGAAAACAGAAATATTTACTGAGCAGTCCTGTCTTTTCTGCATTTTCATTGATAATTTCACCATGTCCATCTATTAACAGACCAGTATCATCTAACTCCTTCAATTTCCAACACTTGAAAAACTCTTTACTCTTCTCAACCTTGCTGGCCACAGACTCTTCCTTGGATTCTTTTGCTTATCAGTGTTTGATGGCCTTGAGCTCAGCCCACGGTCAGCACTACCAACATTTCTCTTTCCTAGCACTGTACCTTGTGTATTTATTTTCCATAACTGCCTCTGTTTCTTCTCCAAGCTCCCACAATACCAGAGACAGAGTTTCAAGCACCCACAGCTTCTCTGGGTACCCTGTGCCAGGGCCTCACCGCTCTCCCAGGGGAGAATTCCTTCCCAGTATCCCATCCAACCCTGCCCTCTGGCAGTGGGAAGCCATTCCCCCCTTGTTCTGTCATTGCAGACCCTTCAAAGTGCCTCTCCAGCTTTCCCTGTGCCCATGACAGCACCTTTAAGGGGACCTCCTTAGGGACCTGATGCCCCGAAGGGCTTTGCTCTTCCATTCCTTGCAATAAAGATGATAAGGAAAGAGGAAATTAGAGAAGTAAAAAAAGTCAGTGATCTCCTGGATCCTCCTAAAAAGCAGGACCAGCCCCATGAGATATCCCTCAGGAATGGTTACAGCCTTAATCTGAAGCTGTTCCATAAAAAGCAACTTTCCGTGTTCTCTGCTCTTCATGCAAACTATTTTTTTGGTGCAATTAAATCCCATCTTTTCATATTTTCTAATTCTAGCACAACTACAGCAGCTGCTTCATCTTTGACATGCACAACCCCTCGATACCTGCAGGATGTTAATCACAGAATCCCAAATTCAAGGATGGTTTGGGTTGGAAAGGACCTTAAAGACCATCAGGTTCCACCCCCTGCCACAGGCAGGGACACCTCCCACTAGACCACTTTCCTCCAAGCCCTGTCCAGCCTGGCCTGGGACACTCCCAGGGATGGGGCAGCCACAGCTTCTCTGGGCACCCTGTGCCAGGGCCTGCCCACCCTCTGAGTAAAAAATTTCTTCCCAGTATCAGATCTAATCCCGCTCTCTTCCCGTTTAAAATCAAGAGAACCCTGGACTGGTTTGGGTTGCGAGGGGCCTTAGAGATCACCTAGTTCCAGCCCTCCTAATTTGCATCCAATAAGCCAAATTTTTCCTAATTCTTCCCGGGCTGTGTGGCGCTGTGAGAGCCGATGGTGGGAGCTCTCTGTGCCCAGCCCGTGTGCCCCTGCAGCCCAAACCCCCCTGCAGCTCCAGCAGAGCCCGGGTTTTACATCACCAGGGCTGGCAGTGGCATGCCCAGCCCGGGTACGACTCGACAGGGCTCTGTGTGTGTGTGTGTGTTTGTTTGGGATTTTGTGAATAGGGCTGCTTAGCACGTTGAGTCCTCCCCGCGGGGATGATGTGTTAGAGCGGATTGGCTCGCTGCTCCCCGAAGGAAACATCTGCACATTCCAGACACATTTTGTAACGGGAGTGAAACCCATCCTTGAAGTGAAATTTTACAGCCTCCACAGCGCAAAATAACGATTGCTGGCAAGGGCCAGTGGAAAAGTAATGTTTAAAATATTATTACAGGGAAGCGGCTGCCAGAGCCTCAAATGAATCACTTGAACGTGTCTCTGGAGCGGCGCGTTATGTAACGCTCGCCCAGCTCCTGCCCCAGCCCACTGCCCCGCTCCCAGCCCCAGCCAGCACAGACCCACGGACACCCCCTCCTGGGAGGTCTCTTTCGGGAGAGTCCAGACAGCCCTGGGGTCCTGCATGGCTTCCAGGTGTCCGAGTTTTTCTTGTATTAAAGAAAATCCCAGGAGGGACAAGGACAAAGGGGTGTTTCTCCATGACCTCTGAAAAGCAGTGACCGCCATACAGCTCTCTGCAGCAGCAGGAGCTGGAGGGAGCCTTGACTGCTTCCCACCACAGTCTGCAGAGGAGGGAAGCTACAGGACTGCTGGTTTGCTGGTGGGTACTGGTCTTCAGCCCACCTGGTCTGCTCGGGACAGCCACAGGGCAGGTGACACAACAGGGACATCATCCTCCCCCTCGTGCAGTGATCGCTCACTGGCAGGGCCCAAACGGTACAAAAATGCAGCTGATGTTCAAAAACCCCAAAATAGCCTCAAAGGAAAGCAGGAACACAAACAGCAGTGGGTGCAGACACAGCCACGGGGGAGGAAGAAACAAAACACTTGGCAGGCTCCACCAGCAGCAGGAAGAGAAGGAGTGCCATGAGTACGGAAGGGACACCAGTCCGGTGGTACAGCAACCAGGGAAAAGCCTGCAGGCCCTCGGGAAGGGATGTTCTCCCAGGAGAAACAAGGGCTAAGCTCTGCTATCCATCCAGCTGGAGACAGCAAGAAACTTCACTGAAGAGAACTTCTCCACCTCTGCTCATCCACAGCTGTGTGAGGGGATCCAGCCCTACCAGGTGATGAGGACTCAGCCCAGCCTGTGCCAAGTTTCTCTGGCTCCCCCCAGGTACATGGGGGAGCAGAGCTGCTCTGGTGGCAGGTAGGCCTGAGTCCTGGGTGGTCTCTGTACAGAAGTTCCCTCTGAAGCTTGAGATAAGAGTGTTTCCACGATTCCCTGGGACAAAGGGCTTCCAAGTCACTGTTATAAACACCTCCCTAGCACAAGGGCTCCATAACTCAAAGTCAGGCCCACGAATCCCTACTGGAACAGAAACACTCAAGGAATTCATTAAACAGGAGCTCTGGTTGACAGTCTGTGCCATAAATCAGAGGTAAAACCCAGAGCCAGGCTGCTCTGCAACGGGGCAGATGGAGCAAAGGGAATGGTCCATGAGAGCCCAAAGGATGGGTCTCCCCCAAATGCCCCTGTCCCAGGCTGGTACTGATAGGGGCTCCCCCAGACTGTTTCAAACGTGGTTGTTTAGGTTGGAGGGCTCTGCTCTCAATATTTTTGGAGTATGTTCACTACAGAACCTTAAACATCTTCCTTCTGAAAACAAAAACCAATTAGAACCCAATATAGACCTGCTGGTTCCCGTACAAAAGGCATTTGCATGTTTCTGGCATTAATAATGTGTGTGGTTGGGCTGCTTCCTTTCAGCATTAGAAAGTCTTGTGTGATGCAGTCAGAATATTTCTGCTTTAAAAAATGCTGATATTCAGAGGCCCCAGAGTAGGTACAAAGGGAAATGAGCAGCTTGTTCAGGCCCCAGCAGGGCCCTGAGTGCAGCACCAGAAGGTCTTGGGAACAGGTTTGGGAAACAGGAGCTCGTTTGTTCCCTGCACAAGGTCACAGAATCCTGCAATGGCCTCAGTTGGAAAGGACCTTAAAGATCATCTTGTTCCACCCCCTGCCATGGGCAGGGACACCTCCCACCAGACCAGGTTGCTCCAAGCCCCATCCAACCTGGTCTCAGACATTTCCAGGGATGGGGCAGCCCCAGCTTCTCTGGCAACCTGTGCCAGGGCCTGCCCACCCTCCCAGAGAAGGATGCCTACCCAATAACCAATCTAACATGACTCTTCAGAGTTCAAGTCAGATCATGTGCAGGCGATGTACATTTCTGGTCCTTTCTGGACCATGTCCACAGTATCCTGCTCAGTGTCCTACTCTGGACCCACCCAAGGATCCACCACTTCCACATGTCATACACTAAGAGATGCCAACAGCCCCTCAGTGTTCCAAGGGCTCAGGTGGCACAGGTGACACCTCAGCAGCGACACAGCTGGGGCAACCTGAGCCTGAGATGGCAGAAAGGAAGGGTCTGGATCTCACGGGTTAAACAGGACTTGCACATCTAATTCTCTTACCCATTCCTTTGAAAACTTAAACTCCAGATAGGAGAGAGCCAAAACTTTCACATGATCTGCCTGAGACGAATAACTGTCCACACTTCTGCCAAGTATCAGGGGCTGATAAATCCACTATACAACATATCTGGAGGTATGGGGTGGAGACCAAAGGACAGATCCCTGGAAAGAGCTCTGGAAGAATGCTTCAGTCAAGTCACTGGCTTATCCTCAAAAGATGCAGCTGACCTCGAGATAACCTGCTTTATGCTGCTCCCCTCAGCTCAACTCTCCCCTTTGACATGGAGTGCCCTCCACCTGTCCAGAGCAACAAACACAAGTTACCTCTGACCTCTGGCTCAGTCAGACCCTCCTGGGCTTGTCTCTGCTGGCTGCAAAACAGCTTCTGTGCTGCTTCCCTGCAGCCCACACGACCTTCAGCAACTGCAGAACTTCCAGCTCCCAGCCCCTCATGCTTCAGGCTGAGAGGACAAGATGGGGCTGTGGAAAAAGCCACCAGTGGCTGAGAACACAGGCGTGTGCTTCTCAGGGAGAACCTCCCTGCTTCCCTGGGGAGGGCACAGCAGGCTCTGGTCCTGCACAGCTGTCACAGCTTGGTGCCAGGCACTGCCCCCTGTCCTGGCACATGTGTTATCCATGCAGGTATGTAAGCCACACGTGTTTCAGGTCAAGGACATGTTACCTCCGGAGTATCTGTTTCCACTCAGATTCGGGCAAAATAGGAGGAAATCACAGGAGCAATTCCATAGCCTACAGAAAGAGGACTGGAGATCCCAGTCTGCTTCCCAGTGGAACCAGAGCAGGCACAGGGCTGGTGTGACAGGCTGGCAGTGCCCACATCCCCCTCCTCACAGGGAGCTGACTGCTCCTGCAGACTCCATCCTCTGATCAGCTTTGGAAAAGGCATGTCTCTCCCTCAAATTAAACACATAACAGAGACACAGTTGGTGTGTTCAAGGCCAGGTTGGATGGGGCTTGGAGCAACCTGGTCTATTGGAAAATGTCCCTGCCCATGGCAGGGGGGCTGGGATGAGATGGTCTCTAAGGTTCTCTCCATCCCAAATCATTCCAGGATTCTATGATTTTTCTGTGAGGAATCAGAGAAAGGATAATTCCACTCACTTCAGGCTACCAGTCATGTCAGGGATCTGTTAAAGGGAGGATCACTACGGTGTCTGTTCCCTTCTCACAAGATCAACAACTATAATCCTTTTTATAGAACAAAATTATGTAGAATAAACTGTCCAGGGGAAAAAATAAATAAATAAAAGAAGGTCTTGCAACTCTGCTAATCTTCCTAATGATTTAATACCTGCAAATACTACTGGGAGGTATTCCTTTCCCGATCCCATTAAACGCTGCTGTATGAAATGTCTCACCACACTTCAGCATCCTACTGTGGATTTTGTTTTTAAACAAAGCCAATTTCTCTGGAGACCAAGTAGGGGTTTCTGATCCCACAGCCCCACCAATTTTAAAAGATCTTCTAAAGGCCTGCCTGGGGGATTCCAATAAGACCTGGCACAGATCCTCCAAATAGTAGCAAAGCTAAACAGGGTATGGCTGTTATTGCAGAGGTCTCTCCCTGCCAGCACAAATACACAGCCTGGACCATTCAACCTTTTACAGCAGGAAAGTCACGGACAGTTGATGATTCACAATCAGCATTTTTCCTTCTACTACAGCCACTCTTTTGCTTTAATTATTCCCTCTTTCTGGCAAGCAGCCCTTCCCTGCAGTTTTTGTGATGCTTTTCCCCCCTGATTCCTTAATCACACTGACCAGGACAGGCACATCCCAGAGTGCCCAGCCTGATTTCTCCCTCTGCCCACGACGCCCCATCAATGGTGAGGCGGCCCAGGCTGTGGTTCAGCCAGCCAGGGTTGGCCATTCCACTGTGTGCAGGACCAAACCAAGGCCTGTGAAACACCCCGTGCCCCTCAGGAGCTCAGAATAAGGCTGAGGTGCTTTCACAGGCTGTGTTTGTGCTGGCTCTGTGCCCCAGGATGAACCTCACCAAAGTCAGCCTGTACAACGTCCTTTCACTTTTTCTTTGCATATGCAAACCCAAGAGATGTTTCTTTCCCAGATCAATATGTACAGGCACAGCAAACTTATAAGATATATTGAATATATAAAATAAATTAAATTATTGCCTACTCCCTATCCAAGCACACACTGGCACCAACACTGGTGCTCATTCCTCCTCTTAGAAACCTTTTCCTGACTACTCAGCCTAAATCCTCCTCAATTTGTTCTTTCCCCCAAAGTTCCCAAGCACAGGTCCTGTGATGATTCACCTGAACTCCAGGTATTTACTGCTAAGACTGCTAAGTCTAATGCCCAAAGGCATCACAAAGCACACAGTGAAGCACACACCAAAAAACTAGGAACGAGCCACCAGAGACCCACCAGGACAGATGTTCCTAGAGCAGCCAGACATCGTTAAAAAGAGAAAGTCACCCCCTTACAGCTCACAGATTCCTTTTCTAAAGTAAACAGATTGAAGCTGTTGTTGTTTCACTTTATGTTGAATAAAACAGACGCCCAAAGCTGAGCCCCCTCCCTGGCACAGGGGACTCAAACACTGACAGTGCTGAGACGGGTCCACTTCGGGTTTGGGCAACGTCTTGGACTATGTTTAGTAATTAAATACAAAATTACTCTTCCCTATTCTTCACAAACAGAACATAAAAACCCACGAGGGCGATTGTGTCAGAGGCTGTTAGTGGTACATACAAACCACCAGTAAATCTGCTTTGTTTAGAAGGGAAAGAAGAGCAAGAAAACACCAAATCAATGCCAAGACAAATGAAATGGTACAGACAGAGTGGCCCAACAAGCCAGGGCTTGCAGTGTGCTCTGTGCCCTGCCAGCACCATCCACAGCTCTACTGAGATGGGAAGGCTCCCAAGAGCAGGTTTGGCACCGTGGGACACGGCAGTGCTGTCTGATCCCTTCTCAGGCTCCACACAGACTCTGCAAGGTCTCAATAAACACCCTTGGTAAACTCTGGACACCACAGCAATGTCAACAATAGTGACAGCCATAAATCAGCCCTTCCATCAGCTCTGCTGGCAGCAGGAGGATGTGCCCAGTTCCCGAGGCCCCTCGAGCCCCAGACGGCACCATCGCTGCTCAGGATTTACAGCAGACACTGAGTTAAGCTGCATCTTTGGCCTTATGTTAAATCATCTTCTTGCCAAGGTTAAATAGTGCTCCTTGGTGTAATCACAAACTGAGGCAGAAGAGAGAAATAATAAATTTCATTCCCATAGAATAATAACAAGTTAGGTTTCCATAGCATCCTCTTCCTCTCGGGTCCAAAAGGACATTGCTGAGTGGCCTCGCTGCAGCAGGCTCCCTGCACAGGGATTATGTAATCCACCACAGCCACTGCTCTTAAGGATGTAATCCAGCATTACAGCAGAGTTCAGATGGAAAGAAGGATCACCAGTGCACTATGAAAGGGATGCCATGGGGCAAGAACTGAATCCTCCATCACGCTGCTGATGTGATGGTGACTCTGATCCACAGCCTGCTCTATGCACATCTATCAAGTCAGAGTTACTGCTTTCTGCTGATCTCTCTGGGACAATCACAGATCATGGAATCACAGAATCCTTTAGGCTGGAAAATACCTCCAAGACCACTGACTCCACCTGTGCTCGATCACCACCTTGTCACCCAGCCCAGAGCACTGAGTGCCACAGCCAGTCCTTCCTTGGACACCTCCAGGGATGGGGACTCCAAACCTCCCTGGGCAGCCCCTTCCAATGCCTGACCAGCCTTCCCATGAAGAAATTCCTCCAAACTGAACCTGCCCTGGCACAGCTTGAGGCTGTTTCCTCCCCTCCTGTCCCTGTTCCCTGGGAGCAGAGCCTGACTGCCCCAGAATTCCCCCTCCTATCAGGGAGTTCCAAAGAGCCAGAGGGTCCCCTCTGAGCCTCCTTTTCTCCAGTTCCCTCAGCCACTCCCTGTGCCCCAGTCCCTTCTCTGGACATGCTCCAGCCTCTCAGTGACTTGCAGTTTGGGGCCCAGAACCAGACACAGCATTCAAGGTGTGACCTCTCCAGTGCTGGAGCTGCCCCTGCTCAGCTCGGGCCACGCTGCCCCACCAGACCGACCCTGTGCCTGCCTGGGCAGGCAGAGCTGCTGGGAAAGCTGCTTTCCCACAGATGGAAAACCACAGCCCGGGCACCTGTGGGCAGAAAAGGTCCTGGGTCATGCTCTAAAATACAAAACTGGTCCCCTTTCAGCTCGGTCATGCTGGGATCTCTGCCCAGTCGTGCCTGTTCAAAAGGCACCAACCCACGCTGGCTGCAGCCTGTCAGGACAAACAGGCTGGGAGCTGTGCCCTGTGTTAGCCTGGGGGGCAGGAAGACAAAGACCTCAAGGCTTCTCCCAGTAAGAAGGCCGTCTATCCCATCTTATCCCCTGGAAGGCTACCAAAGAGCTACTGTTTCCCTGAAAATGAAACCATTTCAGGCAGGCAGGCACGGCGAGCAGGGCAGTGAGTGCAGGGGCTGGAGGAGCGCGGGGGGCTGAGCTCCCCAGCCTTGCATCCCATCCCGAGGCAGACACAGCTACAGACTGCTTGAGCTCCATTTTCCCTTTCCAACATTTTCCACACCCTCCTGCCAAGAAAACTCTGAGAGCTGCCTGCCATGTCTGGCTAAAGCTCCTGATGCAGAGTATTCCCAGTAAGCACAGCCTGCACCGCACTGGCCACCTCCACACACAGCCCTGTGCTCGCTCCTCACCGAGGGGCTCAGACTCTTCTGACAGCCTAGAAAGGACTCGGGGAGAGCAAGGGGTGGCTCTGAAGTACATTAGGCATTTTGGGTGCTCCATAGGGAGGGCAGCCCCCCAGCTCCTACAGGGTTTGGAAGCCTTCTAAGCTAGAGGGATGATGCTGAGGCTAACAGCAGATGAAGTGACCCAGAGAACCCCAGACTGGTTTGGGTTGGATGGGACCTTAAAGTTCATCTCATTCCATTCCCCTGAGATGGGCAGGGACATCTTCTACTAGACCAGGTTGCTCACAGCTCCACCCAAACTGGCCTTGAACACTTTCGGGGATGGGAAGAGGGAAGGGAAGGCACCAGAAGTGGGATAACCATTCTTTGCCCATGTTCTGTCTGGGTTGTAACTGCAGAAGGAGGTTTGTACTTGTGCCTGATGCTCCCCTGTATCACACAAAGGCAAATCATAGAATAGCCACAGTTGGAAAAGACTTCTGTGATCATTCTCAGAGGCCCGAGCATGGATTTCATATATTTTTACTACATTCAGAACCATCAAATATCAAAAGGTTTTTGTGAAGTGACCTGGAGCCCAGTTCCTACATTCAGACTCATTTGAGCAAATAAAAGTTTGCATCTCTGTCTTGTGTGTTGGGGTTTTTTCTTAATTTCCTGCTGTGTGAAACAGGAGGAGCAGTAAAATCAAATCCTTGGAAACAAATGACAACTGTTTTAACAAGTGAAAAGAAATCCCAACACCTTCCTAGGCTGTTTATGCCACAGCTACTCCATGCACGGCTCCTGACACAGGCAGAACAGGCTCCAAGTCCAGACTTCCTCACTTTTATGGGTTTAAATTGGATCCCACTTGGTGTTTAAGGCCATTGTTGAACTGCTAACACATTCTGCAGCATAACTAACACCAATGGGGTTATTTTTCAGTCCCATTTGGTTACTTTTTCTATCTGCCTGTCAGAGCAGACAGGAGAGCAGCAGAGTAACAGGTGAGTGACAGAGGGTGCAGAGCCCAGACAGCTCTCCAGCAAACCTGCCACTGAAGAGCTGGAGGGACAAGATGCTGCATTCCCCAATTCAGAGAGCAAAAGGGAGTGTAAATGTGGCTTTCCTTCAGCTAAAGGGCAAATGCTGCTATGCTCCATATCTCCTTATTGAGAGGTATGGATGCCTGTACATGTCTCCCACGTGAGAGTTCAGGCTCAAAATACAGAAGGCAACAGCATTTGGCCTGTTTTGGTCTATTTTTAATCTCAAGATTTATGAGAGGTAGCTGACTCATGTTTTGGCTGGCAGGGCTGGACTCTTGTAATTGCATCCTTCTATTTTATTAATTGAGTTTTCCCACTTCTATTTGAGTTGTAGGTGAATGACTGCTGTGAGAAAAATACTCATCTTTGCCTTGGGTCTCAACAGGTCAAAGGCCAGACACTTCCCTCTCCAGTCCTGGCCCGTGCATCCAAAGTGAAAGGTGCAGATATATCAAATACCCCAGCACTGCTCAGCTCTATCAGATCATTCAAGCAGCTCCTCTCACAGGGGAGCTCCACCCTCAGCACACGGCAAGAAATCCTACACACACCAGGGCTACTGTGACTTGTTAAGTATGGTTTTGCTTCACATACCCCCGTTTCCTTTCCAGCAACGCACCGAAAAAAATTACTGAGGAGAGAGTTTGTGGCTGAGGAATTCAGTGAATGATTAACTCCATCCCACCTCTTACCCCCCGCTCTCGGTTCCCCCACGCCCGCAGCAGCCCCGGCTCCCGGAGCAGAGCCGTGCCACCATCTGATACCCACTGGTTTGGCCTGCAGAGTCCTCAGGTGATGCAGACGGCTCTTGCTTTGAGTTACAACCCATTAAGTGCACTAATGATTAAACCAGAACGCTGGCACAGATTCAGGATGAAATGTTGCTCCTCTGGTCACACCAAATGTACCTAAACGAGTGCTGTTGTTTGGGGCAGAGGAAGGGTCTCTGCAGAGCCCTGCTGAGGCAGGACCTCCATGGACACCCGGGGCAGGGCCAGCCCCTCACGAGGACACCAAGGCATGCAATGAGCAGATGCTGCTCTCTCCACTCCAAAACAACCCAAACCTCAGCAGTGCTGCCTTTGGGACTGGGACAGCAGCTCTGCCACCCCAGCACACCATCTCACTCTGCAAGACCTTCCCGTCAGACGGGCCCCACGTGCAATCCCACGTGCCTGTCACACTCGGCTGCTCCTCAGGAGGCTGGGAGGGCTCAGGGCTGGGCTCAGACACAAACTCCCTGTGTGACCTCAGGCAACTCCCTCACTCTGTGCATGGAGCTCTTACAGCCGTACCCAGCTGAAAAACAGGAGGGGAGGTTCGGGTTGGACATCAGGAAGAATTGCTTCTGGTTGTCAAGAACTGGAACAGGCTGCCCAGGGAGGTGGTGGAGTCACCACCCCTGGTGGTGTTCAAGACACATGTGGATGTGGAACCTGGGGATGTGGTTCAATGGTGAACACAGTGGTACTGGGGGAATGGTTGGACTAGATGGTCTTAGAGGGCTTTTCCAACCTTTATGAGTCCATGATTCTACCACCAGACAGCCTGGGGTCAGCAAGAATTAGGACCTCAAGAAGGTGGAAGAAACAAGTGTACAGGTTGATCTGCAGCCAGAAGGAAGATTGGCCCCATCCCTGCCACAAGCCTGTGCCTCATCCCAACAGCAAGCTCGAGCTCCTGCTGAGGGATTTTCTGCTCTACATTCAATAAAGGAAAAAAATTCTTCTGCTGAAATATGTTTCATGTTGTTGAGGACCAAAGCCCTCCCCTGGCTGCTGAGCTCCAGGCTGCCCTGGCAGCAGCACCGTGGAGACACAGCTCCTCGTGCCCTTCACCCAGTTTCATTAGGCAGAGGATCAAGACACCCTCAAACTCCAGCTGGAATAGCAGAATGCACCCCTAAGGAGGGGGAAAGCGCCAGTCCCCTCTCCCTCCAATCAGCCATCACTAAACAAACAACTCACAGCAGGGATCTTGTTGTACACACCACAGCCAAGAGCTACCGACTGCCTGATCCCAAACCCAGAGCCAGCATGCCCAGCTCTGCATTCCTGATGGCCTGATCCCAAACTCAGAGCCAGCATGCCCAGCTCTGCATTCCTGATGGCCTGATCCCAAACTCAGAGCCAGCATGCCCAGCTCTGCATTCCTGATGGCCTGATCCCAAACCCAGAGTCAGCATGCCCAGCTCTGCATTCCCAACTGCCTGATCCCAAACCTGGAGCCAGCATGCCTAGTTCTGCATTCCCAAGGCACAGCAGCAGCTCACCCAGCCCGGGACATCGGGTGGCTCTCGGGCACAGTGGGACCCTGCTGGCTCCAGACCTGCCATACAGGATGTACCCACAAAGCACAAGGAGGATGAAGAAGAGGCTGAAGCACAAGCAGGGTGGGAAGGCAGGTCTGAGGGTACCAATCAGCCTGTCAAAATGAGTCCACATCTCTGTTTTGCTGCCCTGATGTTCACCTTGCTCAGAGTGAAGATTCAGCATCCCAAGAGCTGCTACAGGATGTTTTACTGCCTTCTCACACGGATGGCACAGCACCAGGCAAGCAGGAATTAGGAATCCAGGGCAGTTATCCAGCAGCCAAGCACTGAAGCCCTCCACAAGCATTTAATTCCCATAAATAACCAGGACAATACTCGCAGCCCCACTGCTCAGTCAGGGAGGCTGATGCAGAGCAATCAGTGAGAGCCCAGCCCACACCACCAGGGTCAAACTGAAAACAAAACCCAGCGTCCTGCTTCCCCCTCCGCGTTCCAGCTGTTAGACAACACTGCCCCCAGTAGCTCGGCTTTCTTCCCAAACTAAGGTATGCACTTCAATTCCCCGATTGTGGAGCTGAGGAGGACAGAGGGAAGCAATCCCTGGCCTCGTACACAGTCCCCATGGCTGCTGCAGAATCCATGGAACACCAGCTCCAGTGCCACGTCCCTGCCCTTTGGGATCAGAGGAACTGGGGTCAGTCTGCACAGGGAGGAAAAGGTGCTCCAGAGCACCCACCTGCGAGAGGAGAGGAGCCCTCACAGGGTTGCCTGCCCTCAAAATGGGGATCAGTCAAAGGTTGGACTCGATGATCTCAGAGGTCTTTTCCAACCTAAATGATTCTGCGATGCTGTGAAAAGATTCAGGACTCTCCAATGCCTTATTGGTCCTTGCCAAGCAGCTACAGAGTGGACCCACTCCAGGGGCAGCCATGGGTGCTGTGGGAGCCAGGGTGCTGGAGATGAGTTTCCAAACCCTCCCAGTTCTCTCTGAAGTTATGGGATCAAGCTACAGACTGGGATGTGTCACACTAACACACAGAAGACAGAGCAGAGCAGCCATGGGCTCTGGTGGCTTGTCTCAGAGATCTGATGGCCAGCTGTAATTAATGGCTTTAATTGCTGCAAACACTAAATTATGCCAGAGGGTAACACTCCAATCTGAGTGGCTGCATGTGGGTCACTATACACAATGCAAAGCAAATCCAAGTTCACACAAATGAAATTTGTGGCTGTATCAGATGCAATCTGTGCATGTAATCAGAAATTAAACTACCCAAGGCCAGTGACATTGCTACCTTGACTCTCCTGTGAGCACTGAAAGACAGAGTTTCCCAAGGAATGGCTAATTGCTGGATGCAGCAAGTGACAAGAGGGAAAGCAGTGAGGGCTTTGGGGCTTCGAGTTTGTGGTCAGGCTCTTGGGCTACTGGAGTTATTATTTTGTGTTATATGAAACACAGATTCAGGAACCAGTGATGTTCCTGGCACTCCCTGCAGAAACGGGGTGTGTCTTCCCTCTCAATTAAAACTTGGGAATTGTGTCAGTCCAGCAGCACCTCAAGTGCCACCCAGACAGCTGAAGCTCTGTCTCCATGGTGCTGCCTGATCTGTGCTATGCCCTAAGACAGCTTTCCTGCACACAGGGGCAGCAGTTTTCCTCTTTAATTTTCCATAATAAAGCCCTTCTTTACTGCTGGAGGAGCACAATCCACCACAGATATCAGCCACAGTCAATTTTCTTAACAAACTCAAAGACTAACACAGGCTAACCCTTGGCCTCTTCTAGCTTTTGTTTTCCCACTTCAGTTTTGTCTACATTAAATTCTGCAAGGCTCCTGATCCAAACTTTGCACCGATCCATGCAATCAGAGGTTGCAGAGCTCAGTCTAGAAAGCCACTGACTTCATGTTTTCCCTCTGTAGGAGTAAAAATAACGTTCCCACACTCCAATAGAAACCTTTGCTCTGCACAGATTTAATTCATTACTTATGAATCTCTGGCCAATGCCACTCTGCTCATGGCAGTGGCTCTCCACTTGCAGTCGCCTCCTGACTCTGGGAGGACAGGGAAGCTTCTTTTCACCATGTAGCAAAGGAGTGAGATGGGATCCTGACTAAGGGCTTCACCACCTCACTGCTCCTGTTAACAGTCCTTTCCCAGAAAATCACCCAGGTAGCAATAACGAGCCACCCTCTGCAACTGCTTTACACAGGCTTGGTCAGGAGCCAAGAGATTTTCCAATGGCAACTCTTCTCCCAGGGAATCACTCTGCATCATATTTCAGATGAGCCCTGTGTTCTGTTTTAGGGAACAGGAGATTTCTTTTTGACTGTGCTCTGCTTAGGTGACACAAACCACTGAGGGGTCTCTGTCCATCTGGCTGGAACCATTTACAAGCCCGGAACAGCAGCAGCTCTGCCAACACCTCAGAGCCAAGTGCCCATATTCCAAAGTTCTGCTCTTTTGCAGGACTGCCTGGACCGCCTGCAGGTCTCAGGTAAGAGCTGCCCCTTTGCTGTGCCTGCACTATGCCCAAGCTGTGAGATCCCAAAGCTGGTACAGCAATGCAAAATAAGAAAGGTGCCAGTTGACTCTCTTTCTGTATCCAAACTCCTTTTGCAAACTCACTCTTTCCAGAAAGCTTTCCAACCCTTTCTTTTCATCTGGGGAGGGGTGAAACACAACTCTGCCACGGGCCAGCTCCACACTCCTGGCAGGACAGCACAGTCTGCACAGGCTCTGGGAGAGCACAGACCCTTTCTCCTGGTCTCCTGTGCCCCTGGGATCTGGCTGGGGGTGACAAGGCAAGTCACCATCCCCAGGACAAGCCCCACAGGGCCCCCCTGTGCACAGTCCATGGCCCCTGTGCCACCACTGGTGTCCTGCTATTGGAAATGTGGCATTTGGGAGCACCGGCAGTGGAGACAGGAACTGAACATCTGGTTTTTCCAAGCCACATGTGGAAAGGCTGAGCTGTATTCAACCCCTAACACACAACCAGCCAGCTGTGAGGCAAAAGGATGAACGGAGAAGTACAAAAATAGACACTTCTGTAGTGCTTCTTCAAGCAGCATTTTTGCACTACAAAAAATACACAAAAAAGAAAGGTCATGGGGTTTTTTTCCAGCTCTCAGAGGGACCCGTGTGGTCCCATCACAGTTTTAGGATGCATCCCCTGGACTCCCAGCTCTGTGTCACAGCTCACCAGTGCAAGACTCACACACAGTGTCCCCTGGCCAGGACACAGATGCTTTCACCAACCTGCCCTAAACCAAAACCCGCAGCTCCAGGCCAGCCTCACTCCACCCCCTTCCCGAGGCGTGGTTTGAGAGAGAAACCAACAGCTTTGGCCAACACAATCCGGCTGGGCTCTGCTTTCCCAGGCTTAGCTGTTCCTCGGGTTCCTCCCTCCAGAGCACTCAATCCACACCCTGGGTCCTCTTTTTAGAGCGCCACTCCCACCGCTCCCCATTTAACCCATTGCCAGCAGGAGCCCCCCGAGCAGCAGGGAAAGGTGTTTACAGAAACTCACACAAGACCCCGGGCCAGGGGGAGGAAGGAGAGGCATCACTGCCTGTCCCAGCCGGAGCTGCAGGGAAAACTGCTCCTTTGCTTCTGGATCTGCTCCCTGCCAGAGGAGCCCGGAGCAGCACAGATCCTGCAGGAGCCAGGGCTGAGGGGCTGCCAGGGGATGTTGCAACGGAGCTGTGAAGAGGCCATTGCTGGGGATCTGCAAGTACCATGGAACCATAAAATCCTGGAATGGTTTGGGTTGGAAGGGACCTCAAAGCCCATCCAGTGCCATCCCCTGCCATGGCAGGGACACCTCCCACCAGCCCAGGCTGCTCCGAGCCCCGTCCAACCTGGCCTTGGACACTCCCAGGGATGGGGCAGCCACAGCTTCTCTGCCCAACCTGTGCCAGGGCCTGCCCACCCTCCCAGGGCAGAATTTCTTCTCAATATCCCATCTGACCCTGTCCTCTGGCAGTGGAAACCCATTGCCCCTTGTCCTCTCTCTCGAGGCCCTTGTCCAAAGTCCCTCTCCAGCACTCCTGCTGTCCCTTTAGGGACCAAAAGGTGCTCCAAGGTCTGTCCAAGGAGGTGGGCACAGGCTCTAGAAGGGCTGCAAACTCCACCCTGGAAATCTCCCTTTCAAACCAGTGATTAGACCCTGTGACTTCATCACAGACACACAAAATTGCATTGCACAGAGCCAAATATGTTCTCAGTACAAGCAGCTGTCTGTGCAGGCAGGCAGAATACAAGCTGCCCAGCTGTCACCAGGACAGAAAAGGCCATGGTGTGGTGGCCAGGGACAATTTCAGATGAAAAGGAACAGGCTGGCTGAGTCCTGGCTCGGATCCAGAGTCCCTGTCACTACGGATGTCCCGCAGGCTCCCCAGAAGCAGGAGCTGCCCCAGGCTGTGGCTGCTGTCAGACGGGCACAGCCCCCTCCTGACACAGCACAACAAGAGCCCCACCACCTCCCAAACCCCACACTACCAGGGGGCACCCACAGCCCCAGTCTGGAGGTGAAGCAGAACCACAGTTAACACCCAAAAATGCCGTAGGTGGGAGATTCGTTGCCACAGAGTGAACATCAAGTACTGTCACCAACCCAGCGTATCACACTGTCATCATGGTTTGCTCATTAAATTCAAAATGACAGTAGGTTAAACAGAATCACACAAGACCATATGCCATGTCTGAAACTTCATCTCTGAGCTCAGCTTATTGAGGTTTTTCCAAGGCCTAGTGCCAGGAAGCCAGAGATGTACCTGTTCCCAACCTGGGGGGACAATATTGCTGTTAGAGCAGTAAAAACACCTGACTGAGGAATATCACACTTTGCTTTAATTATCTATGTTTTGCTTACATGCACATCATCAAAAAGAACATGATCTTTTGCAGGAAATGGAAGAGTTGAAAAGCTGAGAAAGTTCAGGCTGCAGAAGAGAAGGTTTCACGGAGAGCTCACAGCACCTTCCAGTATCTGAAGGGGCCCACAAGGAAACCTCTACATCAGGAACTGTAGTGACAGGACACGTGGAATGGGTTCAAACTGAGAGCGGGGAAATTTAGGTTCAATATATGGAAGAAATCCATCTCTGTGAGGGTGGGCAGGCCCTGGCACAGGGTGCCCAGAGAAGCTGTGGCTGTCCCACCCCTGGAGTGTCCCAGGCCGGGCTGGGCAGGGCTTGGAGCAACCTGGACTACTGGAAGATGTCCCTGCCATGCCACTGGATGAGCTTTAGGGTCCCTCCCAGCCCAAACCATTCCAGGATTCTATGTCAGAATCTCATTACTGGTCAGCATTCCTGTAATATACCACAAATGCTACAGCTTGCACATTGCCAGTGCTCTTCCTAATGATAGCTATCCTTTAAAGAATGGGAATGGCTGCACACACATGAGTATTGCTTTCTGCACCCTTAGCAAAGCAAAAGAACTAACGTTATATTTCAATTGACATTTCTGGTTTTGGCAAACAGAGATGCCAACTTGGCTTTGGAGTCTAAGCAAAGAACAGTGCTTCCATGTGAAAAACAACCTAATTCTTTACTGCACAGGAAGGCTGAGAAATAAAGGCTGCAGAGGTCAGATGTGACACCCTCATCCTCCCTTGGGACAGGCAATGACCTTCGGCAGAGCTTGTCCATGCAGGTGGCAGCAGAAGGGGAGCATGGCCAGCAGCTCCACGGCCCGGTGGCCACTGCAGCTTTCCAGCCTTTGAGCCGAATTCCAGCAAGGCCTGGAGAGAAGGGTGGGCTGGGGGTGCCAGAGAAGGGTGGGCTGGGGTGCCAGAGAAGGGTGGGCTGGGGGTGCCAGAGAAGGGTGGGCTAATTTGGACGGGGAGAAAGGTGGGCAGGATGAGGGGGAGCAGCCACTCCCCTGAACAGCAATAGTACTGTAAGCACAGCCCAGTAGCAGAGCTGCCAAATTTCCACTGCAGAAGAGACAGAAATCTTCTCTTTGAGCCTGACAGCAACTGCCTAAATCGTGCTGTTGGCCGTGGAGGAACTAATTTACAAGTGCTGTGTCCCCCCCAGTCCCCCACCTTCTCCTGTGCACTCTCCTCCCAGTCCGAGCAGCACTCTCTGTCTGTGCAGCTCCCAGCCTGCTCCACCCTGGCACTGGAATGCACAGCTTTGCTCCCAAGCTGTCCTTCACTCCTGTTTACTTTCTTATTCGCTTACTACAACTCAGATAAACGTTTGGGGACATATGGAGTAAATAAAATACAAAATCAAGCTGAACTACAACAATAAAAGGACAACAAAGATTGAAGAAATGGAGAAAGGATGACGCAGAGAGGCATTATGGAAACCACAGTGTGGAAAACGTGGCATGACAAGAGATAAAACAAGGAATCCCATTAAATGGCAAACAGGGAGAGAAGCATTAACAAACCATATGTTTTCTACCTTCTGAGTGAGTGATTTTCTTTTAAACCCACTTTTTGTGAGAGCAGGATGAAAGCAGCTGGGTAAAAGGCAAGAGAGACCGGGGGCTCACCAGCAGGAGAAGGGCAGGATCAAGCCCACATTTTCATTCCAAGGAAAAAGCCACACGTAGAAAGTCACCACCACTAAACTTAAAAATTGCAGGAAATACAGGGAAAAACCACATCAGATGTCAGAGGAGCCCCAAAAGGTGAGGGCAGTTGCTTGTCCTTCTGCCCTGTGGGGATTCGAGATGTTTAATTACAGTGCTTTAACCTGGGTTTCTTGTCACTACCTGGGTTTGTAGGTTTGGCTACACCAAACTACAAATCACCAAAATAGAGATACATTGATGCTGCTCAGGATTATCTAATGGATATGGAGCAGGAGCACCTTCAAACCTGTCTCTCTGGTGGATGCCTGTTCTCACTGAGCAGGGCATTTTATTTAATACACTGTTAAACACTGCCAAAAAAAAAAAAAAAAANGGGGTGCCAGAGAAGGGTGGGCTGGGGTGCCAGAGAAGGGTGGGCTGGGGGTGCCAGAGAAGGGTGGGCTAATTTGGACGGGGAGAAAGGTGGGCAGGATGAGGGGGAGCAGCCACTCCCCTGAACAGCAATAGTACTGTAAGCACAGCCCAGTAGCAGAGCTGCCAAATTTCCACTGCAGAAGAGACAGAAATCTTCTCTTTGAGCCTGACAGCAACTGCCTAAATCGTGCTGTTGGCCGTGGAGGAACTAATTTACAAGTGCTGTGTCCCCCCCAGTCCCCCACCTTCTCCTGTGCACTCTCCTCCCAGTCCGAGCAGCACTCTCTGTCTGTGCAGCTCCCAGCCTGCTCCACCCTGGCACTGGAATGCACAGCTTTGCTCCCAAGCTGTCCTTCACTCCTGTTTACTTTCTTATTCGCTTACTACAACTCAGATAAACGTTTGGGGACATATGGAGTAAATAAAATACAAAATCAAGCTGAACTACAACAATAAAAGGACAACAAAGATTGAAGAAATGGAGAAAGGATGACGCAGAGAGGCATTATGGAAACCACAGTGTGGAAAACGTGGCATGACAAGAGATAAAACAAGGAATCCCATTAAATGGCAAACAGGGAGAGAAGCATTAACAAACCATATGTTTTCTACCTTCTGAGTGAGTGATTTTCTTTTAAACCCACTTTTTGTGAGAGCAGGATGAAAGCAGCTGGGTAAAAGGCAAGAGAGACCGGGGGCTCACCAGCAGGAGAAGGGCAGGATCAAGCCCACATTTTCATTCCAAGGAAAAAGCCACACGTAGAAAGTCACCACCACTAAACTTAAAAATTGCAGGAAATACAGGGAAAAACCACATCAGATGTCAGAGGAGCCCCAAAAGGTGAGGGCAGTTGCTTGTCCTTCTGCCCTGTGGGGATTCGAGATGTTTAATTACAGTGCTTTAACCTGGGTTTCTTGTCACTACCTGGGTTTGTAGGTTTGGCTACACCAAACTACAAATCACCAAAATAGAGATACATTGATGCTGCTCAGGATTATCTAATGGATATGGAGCAGGAGCACCTTCAAACCTGTCTCTCTGGTGGATGCCTGTTCTCACTGAGCAGGGCATTTTATTTAATACACTGTTAAACACTGCCAAAAAAAAAAAAAAAAAGCCAACATTTTAATTTTTAAAAAGGTAAATTTCTCAGGCATGGGAACAGCACTCGGAGTTCTCTGGAGCTTTAGGAAGGAGCACAATAAACAACCCAGCCCTCTCTAACACTGGAGCCCGTTCTGCTGACAGAACACCACAGAATTGCCTCCTTGTTCATGCTCAGACTATAGCTAAAGTTTCTTATGGGACCGGTCCCTTCCATGGGCTGAACGAATCTCACTGGCAAAATATTTATCTAGCACCTCATTTGGGCCTTTTCCCCCTCCAAACTGCCTTACAAAAGAGAAACGCAGCCTTGTTTTTGCTGGGATACGGCTTCCTACAAGAATGACATTCCAGGCTGTCTCCGTTTTTCTCTGGGAACACCAGTAAGGCTATTTTGCCTTTGTGGCCTGAGCACTACTGCACAGACACTCCACTGCCCGTGGGTTTACCTGAATTAGATTTTAATTTAAATTGGATTTTTGTTTTCCCTGATAGCTTTTGAAGACACCTCAAGCCTCCAAAAGGCTTTTCCTGCACCACGTAACGATACCAAAACCTACTGATCGTTGCTGACTCTTGAAATTTAAAATATCACAGACTGCAGGTTCCTGAATCATAAGATCTGTTTAGTTTAAGGTTTGCTTAGGTGAAGTCACTGGCTGGGCAGTGCAACCCCAGGGCTCACTGCCAAACCCCCAGAGAACCCAGCAGGGTTTGGGATGAAAGCCCTGACCCCAAATCTGGAGCCTGGCGATAGCAGAGCCCCTCTGATCCCGGCTTCTCCTTCTCACCCATCCACAAGGAGCATTCCACGTTAATGAAGCGAAAATAAGGAAGTTTCACTCTCATCTTTGTACATCAAGATTCTAATTTCCACTTCAAACCTGCCACGATCCTAAAGACATGTCAGAAAGAACCAACGTGTGCAAGGGAAAGTCGGAAAACCGTGATCAGGTTTATTTCCAGTTGAGGAATGAAAGAAGCGAGGAAATCTCATGAAACTGATCAGGCTCAAATAAACACGAACAAACCCCAGTGAAAGAGATGGATCAGAGGGTTCCTCGGGGCTCAGAAGTGCAAATGCTGCCACTTGAAGCGCGTTGCTCCCCAAACTCAGATTTTCATGCTGCGCACTGCGGATTATTTGGGAAACCAGCCTTGGCTCCTGGTTCCAGCCAGACTTTGCGTTACACCTCAGGAACCCGGCCTGGGCCGTGGGAAGGGGCCAACACTCCCAGCCTCTGCCTGGAGGCTGATCCCAGCGAGCTATGTGGTGTCTGCGAGCTGCACAGCTCGTTTCCTTAGGGATTCTTTGGATGGGGCATTTCTCGGGCTCCTGGTAACGCTGCTGCCACACTTGGCATTTATTTCCTCAGAGCTGCTGCCTCTAAAACATCGGACACAGGAGGAATTCATTTCCCAGGCCTTGCTTCTACAGCCAGAGCTATGGAATGGCATTGCTGAGTACAACTGAGTACACATGACAGCGTCGGGGAGCTTTGCACTGGGAATTTTCTGAATTCAGCCTTCTTAAATTCTGATTTTGTTTCAGAATAATTAATTTTTTAAAAAACCCCAAACAGTTTTGTTGAGATAAGAAAGAAAGAGTTTTCCTCTAATGAGAGAATAGACACGTTATTTATCTGTCAGTGTTCA
The DNA here is from genome assembly GCA_013400415.1 of Scytalopus superciliaris. Lineage (NCBI taxonomy): Eukaryota > Metazoa > Chordata > Aves > Passeriformes > Rhinocryptidae > Scytalopus > Scytalopus superciliaris. The sequence continues at coordinate 343,043 of VXBX01004123.1, forward strand.
ATAAAGGGAACACGAAATTAATAGCCAAAACCCCTTGTGTAACCTCACTGTGCCATGAGCCAGAGCCTCTCTCATCCCAACAGAAATGAATCTGTAAATCCTTCATGGGTATAACAACAGTGTAAGTACACCTGCCCTCTTTGCCAACATCAGGAGGTCAAACAGGGCAGTATTACATTTACTTCAAAAACCTGCTTCAGCTCATCTTACACCAGCCACGAGAACAGGACCAGCACACGTTTCCAGCTGACTGTAATACACACAAGATGATTCTACAGTCCTAATTCCAAAGGTGCCCATCCCACAGCCCTTCCATGCTGCTCCCAGCAGTCTCACACACACACACTTTGCCCTTGGAATCAGAGGAAGATCAATTACACTATCCATTGCTTCAGTAAATTTCCCCCTTCCCATGTTTTTGTTGACCTTCAAGAGCTTTATGTCCAACTTCCATTCACAGCTGCACAACAGCATCCGATCCAAAACGTTTTGAGATATTTTACAACTCAACATCTCTGAACAACAATGACAAAAAGCCAAACGGAGGTCAGACCATCACAGCCTTCAGGAGGCTGCTCTGCAGTGACCAGCTGGCACGTTCCACCCCTGTCACAGCCCCAGGAGCTGCAGTTCCCCATCTCTAACCAACAACAGATAACACAAACCCAGAAACTCCTTAATGAAAACCAGTCTTTCCCAGTTAGGGACTTTCTGCAACAAACAATGGCTGGTTTGTTTGGAAAAGTCTAAATATATCCCGTAAGAAAAGAGCTGGAAAATACCTTGTCTGCTGGATTTAGAGATGTGCATTTTCCCGACGTTAGTCCAGACACATCGTGCAAACCCTGCAATTTATGTTTGCTGTGGTGCTTCACAACTCCTGCAGTGTCTCTGTACCGACACTTACAAGGGGAAACTTAGCTAAGAACATCCAAGTAGAAAAGCAGACCCTTAACACAGTGAAATACCAGCAGAAATTAGTTCATGTGAGTTTTATCTACGCGCCGGGCCCCACATCATCTGTCTTATGTGAACCACTTGACGAGACAAAAGCACTGGGAACCGAGAAGCTGCTGCCTGCAGAGCACAAACTCGGGTTCAAACCCAAACTTTTCCCTTATGTTTGTTTTTCGTGTCATACAGAAACTTTCCTTCAGTGACCGTGCACGTGGACCATTCCAGTGCCCCTCCACGAAACAGCCAAACCAGCACCGGGACACAAACACCTCTGCCATCCCACCCCGGCACTTCCACGGGCAAATGTCCACCCGAACCTGTTAGCTGGGAATTCCGGGTTTTCTGATAACAGGACATCCAACCCCTCGACCCCCCACACCCTCCTGCCATTCCCCAGGAACCTCAGAAATCAAACTCCGGGCAGGGAACCTCCTGTATTCCTCCCGAAATCAAACTCCGGGCAGGGAACCTCCTGTATTCCCCCAGAAATCAAACTCCGGGCAGGGAGCCTCCTGCCACCCTCCAAAGTCTCAGAAATCACACCCCGGGCAGGGAACCTTCTGTATTCCCCCAGAAATCAAACTCCGGGCAGGGAAAGTCCTGCCATTACCCAGGAACCTCAGAAATCAAACTCCGAGCACAGACTCTCCTGTATTCCCGCAGGAATCACGCCCCGGGCAGGGCAGCTCCCGCTCCGTGCCGGGCTGTCCCACCCGGGACAGTCGGTGTCCCCGCTCGGGCTCTGGCCGGGCTGTCCCCCCTCCCCGTGTCCCCCCCCGTGTCCCGTC
>VXBX01004123.1:344794-355490 GCA_013400415.1 Scytalopus superciliaris
CACCCCGGGCAGGGAACCTTCTGTATTCCCCCAGAAATCAAACCCCGGGCAGGGAAAGTCCTGCCATTACCCAGGAACCTCAGAAATCAAACTCCGAGCACAGACTCTCCTGTATTCCCGCAGGAATCACGCCCCGGGCAGGGCAGCTCCCGCTCCGTGCCCGTGCCGGGCTGTCCCACCCGGGACAGTCGGTGTCCCCGCTCGGGCTCTGGCCGGGCTGTCCCCCCTCCCCGTGTCCCCCCCCGTGTCCCGTCCCCNCCGCACCGCGGCCCGCACCGCGCACGGCGGGCACCGGGGACGGCGGATAGGGCATGTCCCGGGAGACAGGGACGGCCCGGGGGACAAGGGATATCCCGGCGGACAAGGGATGTCCCGGGTAACAAGGAGTGTCCGGGGGACAAGGGGTATCTAGGGGAAATAAGGGGTATCCCGGGAAATAAGGGATGTCCCTCGGGGACAAGGGGTATCCTGGGGAACAAGATGTGTCTCGGGGGACAAGGAGTGTCCCCGGATAACAAGGGGTGTCCCTGGAGAACAAGGGACGTCCCGAGGGACGGGGGGTATCCCGGGGGACAAGGAGTGTCTTGAGGGACAAGGGGTGTCCCGGATAACAAAGGATGTCCTGGGAGATAGGGACGTCCCAGGGAACAAGGGATATCCCCGGGGGACAAAGGGTATCCCCGGCGGACAAGGGATGTCCCGGGCACAGGGCATCCTGTAAGCCGCAGGGTCCCGTAGGGAAGGGATGCCCCGGGGTCCCGGGAGCAGGAGAATCCCGCCGGGAAGGGCTGTCGCAAGGGACACGGGCACCTCGAGGGACAGAGGGGTCCCGGGGGACTGGGGTATCCCCGGGCAGGCAGAGGCATCCCTGGAGCCGGGGGATCCGTGGGGAAGGGGTGTGCCGGGGGCAGGTGGGTCCCTGAAGGAGCGGGTCCGGGAAGCAGGAGCATCGCGTGGGACACGGGCATCCCGGGGGACAGGAGCATCCCGGGGGTTATCCCCGGATCATCCCTATGAGGGGCATCTCAGAAACGGGGCAGGGCAGACCTGCAGGATGGAATCGTGCTGGAGGTGCCATGGGGGCGACTCACGATGCTGGGGGGGCTTCCCCCCCAGGGCACACGGGGCAGGGGGCAGACCGGAGCACCAGCACCCACCTGAGCCCTCCTGAAGGCTGTCCCATCCAGTTCCCCTGGTGGCTGCTCATCCTCCAGGGCTGTGGGATCCAGTGAGAGCTGCAGGGTGCGGGGCATGTTACTCGGCTGCAGCACAGCAGGTAGTGCAGGTACCTTGGAGACAGAGGAACAACAAGGCAGGTGCTTTTCAGTTTTCAGCATTTGTTTTACTGTTAAACAGCAAATCCATCGGGTTTCAGTGCCACTTGCACCCTGCACTGGCCGTGGCTCACACCTTGTGAGGTCAATCCCATCATGCCACAATGGCTCCTCGGGGATCTGAACTGCTTCTTGTTTAAAGTGATTGATGGATATAACTGAAATAAAATCTCCATACAACCAAAGGATGCATCATTACAGAGGGCACCTCCCCAAAGCCAGACCCAGCCCGGTTTGGAAGGAGTGGAATACGTACAACAGCTATTAATTTCACACCCTAATTTGCTGGTGTTTCACATGTGCCTTGTTACAGCCCAATGGGACATATGGCACAAGGCCCCAGAGCTCCTCCACCAAGGGGAGGATATGAGGAAGCTGAAATAAAACATGGAAGAAGCTGCTTTTGAACTTGTTCTGGGCCAGATTGCTCCCTGCAAACCAGAGCTGGAGGTTCCTGCCCAGCCCAGCAGGGATTTCTCACCATAAACACAACAAACACACGTGTGTGATGGTCTGTGCAAGGGGGCCAAACATTGATCCCAAGGCAGTTGAAGGGAATTTGCAAGGAAGCAGTGAAATGGTGCATAGTGGCTTCCATGCAGGGAACAGCCTGGGAAGGGAGATTTGGGAGGCACAGACATAAGGACAGAGGGGTAACTCCTGCACATCTCCAGAGGTCCTGTTTGCTCAGGGGGGCTGACATCCAAAGTATTAACCAAAGGCACTTTCTCCTGAGATTTTTTGACACAGACAAAACTTCCAGCAGGTTTTTTTACGAAATGAGAACAAGAAAATCTTGCTCTTAATTTGTGCAATTCCATTAATTCTTGCAGCCATTCACACCCTGCAAATATACCTATGTAACACTAAAGTTCAGTGCAGTAGATGTCTCCAGGTCAGCCTTGGTACTGGGAATGCTGGTGGCCATGGGAGCCCCAGAACTGGCCACGGGCAAAGCTGAGCACACACCAGACCAGAGCACCGAGTGCCATGTCCAGTTGTTTCTTGAACACATGCAGGGATGGGGACTCCACCACCTCCCTGAGCAGTCCATTTCAATGTTTAACAACCCTTTCCGTGAACAAACTCTTCCTAATGTCCAACCTGAACCTCTCCTGGTGCTGCTTGAGACCATTTCCTCGCCTGAAGAAGAGGGTGACCCCACCACATTGCTCCTCCAGAGCTGCTCATCATCTCCAGCTCTACCTGGTGGGCTTGGTCCAGGATGGTCCCGATCCAACAGAGTCCATAAGCACTGCCAGGGTTTTAAGTGTGTGATTGTCGTGCTGAAGCCCAGAGGGATGATGTTAACTGGGGCCTCAGCTTCCCGTATCCAAACTCTGAACAAACCTGAAATACGAAGCCTGACAGCACCAGATCCCACTCCTTGGCATGGTGCTTAATGTGTGTGAGAATTTACTTTCCAAAAACATTTTGTGCCTTTTGGGCTTGAAATCTGCTTGAAAGACACATCATCCTTTGCATGATGTATTGTGCCCAAAATAGCCCTGCGGTTACTATTTCCTCATGTGACTACGATGTATTTATTTCCGCTCCCTCAAATGTGAATTGCTTTTTTTGGGTGTTGTTCTTTTTTTTTTCCTCCCTTTCTTCTGTACTGATGCCCATATTTTTTTAAGATAACACCAAGGAGAAAATATCCTGTGTGTGGATTGCAATCAGCAGATTAGCTGGCTAATGGAATCCAGCCGATGGAAAGAAGTTAAGGGCTGTCCCTGAAAAGCCAGGGCTGCCAAGCTGTAACGAGGGCAACGAGCAAGGAAATACGTGAGTGAGTGGGCAAGGAGACAGCAAACCTCGACACAGCAGTGAGGGAGTCATTTGTTCACATTGAGTCACGATTTTTGATCTTGGAAGAAGGCCTTGTCGCTGAGTTATGATGGGTTTTAAAGCAGTAACTGCAGAAAATGATGGAAGTGGAAAATGTACTCTGGGGCTGGGAGGCTGCTGCTCGCTGCGAGGCTGGGAATTGCTTGCTGTGGGGAAGGGATTCTGCTGGTTCCTCCCACTGGCAAGGAACCCGAGAGTTTCTCAACACTGTTTACTTGACGCAGAATTCAAACCCCAACGAAGAGGGTGTTAATTCTCCCCGTCCCACCAGCCCTGGGTGAGCACACCCGGCACATGGGCAGATCCCCTGCGGTCAGCAGAACGTGACGGTGCTGTGGCTGGCCGGGAGCGTCACTGCTGGATCCCAAACCACCACAGATGGTTTCAGCAGCGCCCAGACAGCCCTGGGATCCTGCTGCGAGCCCCAAACCATGGGGCACCCCCTCTTCAGCACCCATTTCTGCACGCTAAACGCTGTTTGGCTCACACTTGCAGCGCCCAGCACAGGTCTGTGAGCAGCTGCTGGGGACACCTTGTTGCCCAGATGTGTTCATGGGGAAGCTCTGCAGATGGAGGTGGGATTGGAGCCAGGATGGCTGAGCCAGGACAGGATCCTTCTGCCTCCAGCAGCATGCATCCACTGTACCTTGTGTGCGGCTTGAAAAAGGCAGGAAAAATGACCCTCTTGACCTCTCTGCTCCCTACCATGAGTTGTGGTCCCTTGGAGAGCAGCCGTATTCATGTATGGCTGTGGCTGTTATTTCTCTGCTTAGAGCTCTCCCCTGATGGAAGGTGCACAGCTTGTCCTCAGCAGGTGTCAGGGAGACAGTGCTCTCCCATTAGGTGTGGGATACAGGTATCCCAGAGGAGGTGATTATCCCTGTTTCTCCCGGGAGAAAGTACCTGTGGCCATCCCTGCAGGGTGTTACTCTGGGCTGCATTTTGTGTCACGATCATAGAATCGGGCAATTGTTTAGGTTGGAAAAGAACTCCAAGACCACCGAGTCCAACCATTCCCCCAACACTAATCCACGTGCCCAAGTGCCACATCCACACGGTTTTTAGATCCTTCCAGGGAAGGGGACTGGATGCTGCTCTGGCATTGCTGCTGTGGGACTTGAGGAGTGACCCCCACGAGGACCGCCTCCATCACCCAGCCCTGGCTCCTGCTCCCCCACCCCATATTCCCGTTCTCCCTCTCCAACGCCCCACCCAGAGAGCTGCAGGCTTACCCAGGCTCTCCCACCTCCCTGCCGGGCCGTGCGGGACCTGCCGGGCTCAGCCCCTCACCTCGGTGCCGGTTCGCGGACTCCAGGCGCCCTCTAGCACCTCCACCGGGGTAGAAACCGGGACAAGGCTGCAGCGTGCCCTAAAATCATGGAATCACAGAATCCATTAGGATGGAAAAGCCCTCCAAGACCATCGAGTCCGGCCGTTCCCCCAGCACTGCCGAAGCCACCACTAGCCCATGTCCCCAAGTGCCACATTCACGCGGCTTTTGAAGGATAAGGGGGAATGGCTTAGTTTGGAAATTAGGAGAAATTAGAGTGCCTGGAAGTGCCTGGCCAGATCTGGGCTGGCCATGCTGCTCACACATTGTCATCTTGAAATAAAAACTAATAATATAATAATCCATAATATAACAATAAACTTACTGGAGCTTTGCTAAGAGGAAATGTCCAGCCATCCTTGGAAAACGTTAACAAACAGCATTAAAACTCGAAGCTGCATGATCACCATCATCATCCAGATTGTTAATTACGTGGAGCACAGCCACTGGCTAAGGGCCCAGATTGGGAACGTCGTGTCAGGTGTGTCAGAGGACAAGCAGAAGGACAGCAGCTGTTGATCCTTAGGCTGATGAATCCACCCATGTCACCTGCCACCAATTAGCTCTGATGAACTCTGAGCACACCGTGGGTACCCTTCTGCATCTCCCCAGCAGGGAGGAGCCCAGCTCCTCATCCACCAGCTCTGGGACACCACGGGTAGCCCTGCTGCTTCCCAGCCCTGTGTCTTGCTCAGGGGGTGGCTTTGCTTTTGCTCCCAGGGGTGTGCCCACAGAGCAGCCCCTCCTGGTGCTGCCACAGGGGCGGGTGCCAGCAAGCCCAGTGCAGGCAGGGATGCTCCAGCAGGAGCTTCTTCCCAGCTGGCCCTTAGGGGGGACTTATTCTCCGGAGCAGCAGCTTTATGAGCCTTTGCACATTTCCACGCTCGCTCATTACCACTGTTTATTGTTTTACAAGGCCCCAGAGCACTGCTCGCATCCCAGGGCTGGCCCGGGGGAGCTCTCGAGCTCTGCAGTGCTGAACTAATTTCCAAAGAGGAGGGTTTTCGGGGGGTTATTTGCTGCAGTTCCTTGGGCTCTGCCGTGGTGGCTCCGGGGGCAGTGCCAGGCTTGGAATCACTGGCTGGGACTGTGCTCCAGCTGTGGCCTGACTGGTATGAAACTCTCTGGGATGGAAATGGCCGAGTGTACACAGAAAACAGAGGCACCTGTGACATTTATACCCTTGTTTTTGAAACCATGACCATGCTCTAACCCTTCCCTGTCTCAGGATGTATGTCTGTACAGTTACAAAATACTTCAGGTATTTTCAAGCTGAGACATTATATTCCTAAAATATTTGACACTGCTGAGATATATTTGAAAAGCATCTAAAATATACCAAACAGCCTGAAAACATCTCATATTTGGGAGGCTGAGGTTATGCTCTGCCCTTCCTCTATCTCTGTAGGATGTGTTTAAAGACCCTTTGAACATGCAACTCCCTATCCCATCCGAAAACACTTGTGGGTGACCACTGAGCCAGGAACTTCCCTGTGCTCGGCCATCCATTCCTGAAACCTTGGCTTGTGCTGGTCTTGGTGCAAGGAAAATTAATTTCTTGGCCTCAGCCCAGAGCAGCCTCATGAGGACCTGGCACGATGGGATGGGGTGGTGGGGACCCAGGGCAGCATCACGGTTCCCTGGGGATGCCTGTGGGGACATGCCAGTGCTGGAGGACATGCCAAGGTCCCGTGTTCCAGTGGGATGTAGGACTGACCTGCAGGGAGCAAAACCCCTCAGGTGCAAGGGGGGTTCCTGTGCTTGCTGGAGTTTGTTGTATTTTACAGTGTCAGCAGCTGCACTGTGTCCTGCTCAGCCCCAGGGACTGCTGCCACTTCCCAGAGCTGTGCCATGCCATGGGTGGTCCCAGAGTGCCAGTCCTGGAGCAGGGCAGAAGGGAAAGCTGTGCCCCATGTCTCATTTACCAGCTTGATCCCAGGACAGCCAGTGTTACAACAAAGGGCTCTTGCTCTGCTCTGGAGGAGGGGGCCAAGCCTCCTTGGCTTGGCAGTGGGGACAGACCCCCCATCCTGTCCTTCACATGGAAGTGATGTCTTGGCCCTGGTTCTGTTGCCAGTGTGGCTCTTCCCCTTGAACACTGCCAGTGCTGAGAGTGCTGGGATAGGTGGGCTTTGCCACTGGAAGGAGAAGGGGCTAATGGGGACAGTGTGGTGAGGGAAGGAGTGCTCAGGCTCTGCCCCCAGGCTGCACATGCTGAGACCTCAGTATCTGCCCATCTCTGAGGTATCCAAATCCTCTTGTACAGCTGGATGCTGCTATTATGGATTTGAACACCAACAAGCAAAGACTTAGTAACAGGCTGGGCTCTCCAGAGCTCCTGGATGCTTTGCAGGGGAAACACTGGCAATGAGAGGCTGGAGGGAGCCACAGGTGGGAGCTGCCACCAAGCATGGACAAGGAAACTGGAGGAGCCTGAGATGGAACCAGAGGGACTGTGTGGAGGAGAGATGGAAAATGAAATATTCAGACAAAGGAAGGAGGTTGCAATGTAAGATTGGGTTTGGCAGTGTAAGAAGGGAAAGAGACAAAAGCAGTCTCCCAGAAAAACGCTGGAATTTAACTTTCACAGCTGCAGAAGGAAAACAATGACTTCCCACACAAAACTAGCTGATGGGCTGTGCTGATGAGGAGATGTCTGAGGAATTTCAATTAAAACCCAGCGACACTGACAAAGGCAATGAGATTGAAGTGTTCAGAGGTAAGTGAGCAGTGGGGAGGGATGAACAATAACTGCTGAGGGAGGGAACGGTGCCTGCTCAGCGCTGTGTGGGCTGGGCCCTTCCCGAGGTGGCAGAGTCTGTGCCTGGCAGGGTGCTGGGTCCAAGCCCAGCCCGTGCCCCATGCCCTATGCACCTCTCTCTGGCTCCCTGGCTCTGCTCCGTGGGAGCTGCTGGCTGCAGCAGGGCTGTCCCCTCTGTCTCACATCTCTGATGGGTGTCTGCTCATCTACAAGATGAAATCAAGGTCTCTGTATTCTTGAGTCAGCCCTGTGAGCTTGGTGTCATGTTTGTCCCCAGCTGCTCTTCTGCACCTTCCATCCAGGTGATGCCCACTGCCCTCAGGCCCTTCCTCTACAGCCACTCTGGAGCCAGAGCTGTGTGTGCCCTTGGCAAAGGACCTGGAGCTGAATAGAGAGTGGAAAGAGCTGGCAGAGTTACATATGGTTAGGAGAGTCACAGAATTGTTTATGTTGAAAAAGCTCTCTAAGATCATCAAGTCCAACCATCCTCCAGAACTGCCAATGCCACCACCAACCCACGTCCCCAAATGTCACATCCACACAGCTTTTAAATCCCTCCAGAGATGAGACTCCACCACTGCCCTGGGTAGTTTGTGCCAGGGCTGAACAGTCCTTTCTGTGAAGAAATTTTCTCTGATATCAAACCTAAACTTCCCCTGGCACAACGTGAAGCTGTTTTCTCTCTTTTCCTCCAGGCTGAGCCCCCCCAGCTCCCTTAGCCATTCCTGCTGCCAGACCCTTCCCCAGCTCCATTCCCTTTTCTGGACACATTCCAGCCCCTCAATGTCTTTCTTGCCATGAGGGCCCCAAAACTGACCCCAAGATTTGAGGTGAAACCTCACCAGTGTCCAGCACAGTGTGGCTGGTGGCACTGCAGTAGGTGACAGCAGATGCATAACGAGCAGCACATGGAAAGAGCCTGCACCATTTTTCCTGCAGCCACCACGCAAGGAGGATGAGTATCTTCCAAGCTGGCGCAGCTGACATCGTGTCTGATGGGAATAGCTCGTCCTTGCAGCCTGCCTGTTGGAGAAACAGCTCTGCTCCATCCGAGCTGGCACCAGGAGCTGGAACCAGGAGCTGGAACCAGGAGGAGAGCAGGCTCGGCAGGCTCCTGGGTGAGGAATGGCTACATCCTGACCAGGAGCAGGGGATGGAAGAGCTGAGGGAGTGCGGGGGCAGCTGCAGCATGAGCCAGCCGTGGAACAACCTGGACCAGCAGGAGGAGGGAGAGATGGCCTCACACCGAAATATCTCGCTTGGCTCCGAGCACGGCGTGGAACTTCTGGCACACAGAACCCTGTGAAACTCCATGCCAAAGAAAACAGCCAGATTTAAACCCCTGAGGCAGAGTGTTTGTGCAGAGCAGCTGGGCAGAGCGTGGCACTCGGCCCCAGGTGGGCTCATCATGCCTGCAGCCCTGTGTGCGGCTCTGTGCTCCAGCGGGGGTGGCTGAGCCAGAGGCAGGTGCTGTCCCTGTGGCTGTTGGCACAGGTGGCACCAGCTGCCTCTCCATGCTTGCATTCACAGCCCCCCATACAGCAGCACAGCAGCCCTCTTGGCTTGACCACTCTGGATGAGCTGACTTTCTGCTTTTAATAACAGGTTTGCATACATGTAGGTGGCCCTGAGCACCAGGCAGCCTCTGGCACGGCCAGCCCTGCTCAGAGCCCTGCCAGACACAGCCCTGCCTCCCCGAGGCACGCCGCATCTCCAGGCGTCTGTTGTTCCATTAAGCTATTTTTAGCAGATATATCCCCCTTAGTTCAGCTGCCGTTATCTGATTAGTTCCTGTAACTATATGAGGAGCAACATCTCCAGGCGTGACTGCGATTCTGAGCAGGCTGTGTCTGCACACGTGTTTCCTACAGGGGAGAAACTTGCTGGAGATGCTTCTCACCGCGGTGCTCTGAGCTCTGCCGCTGCCCAGGCTGATCTGGGGGGCCCAGGGCAGTGGGGATCAGCCCTGCCTGCTGCAGCCACTGGAGCACACGACCTTTGGTACAGACAGAATTTTCCAGCCCCGCTTGCCGGCTGCTGCCGGTGATAAGGGGCCATCTCCTCCGGCGTTGCCCTGATGCGGCCACGATAAGCAGCTGGCTTTGTTTGCTCCTGAGCACGAGGCTGTTGATGGAGATTTCCATCTGCATCAGATGGGGATGGGAGAGGGGAAAATCCTTGTGCAGCAGCAGGGCAGCCTGTGAGGGTGTGCCCCGAGGGCACACAGAGGTGTGCCCGGGCTGGGTACCCCCTTCCCCCAGGGAAAAGCAGCACCACAGCCACGGCACAGGGGCTGGTTAAAACCTGCAACCCCACAGATGGTTCCAACACTGCACTTCACTTCACTCCGAGGCCTCAGCCTCTATTGACTGCAGCTGTCCCAGAAAATCAGATTAGAGTCCAAAACCCTGGCATCCAGTCTGCTCTGCCAGGCAGGTCTTCCATCTCCCTGTTACATCGTCAGGATCAGGAGCACATGAAGGGAAGTGGGAAGATGAGCCTCCACCGTCACAGCTTTTCCTTCAGCCTCAGCTGTGTCGGAGGAGTGCTGCAGGCACAGAGCTCCTCAGCATTCCCTGGAGCCTGTGACAGCCGTGGCCATGCCCGAGATCAGGGTGAGAGAAGGGGGATCTCACCCAGCAACCACACACAAGAGCTCCTGGCCCGTCTCCCTTGTCCATGGCCAAATCCATCAGAGCACTGCTGCCCACTCCTGCTCCTCCCCTGGGGTACTTCAGAGCCCTTGAACAGGGATTAACTACAGATTTAAATGCTACCAAAGGGAAAATCTCATCCGTGGCTACAGTGAGAACGGCCCCTCAGCATCATCACGGCTGTCACCTGAGCTCCGGTGCTGTCCCTGGGCTCACTGGGATGCTGATCCCTGCCGTGTCACCTGTCACCCTCCCGTGCCAGCATTGCCAGCACTGTCACCTCTTCCATCTTCACCGTTTGCCTGCCTGGCTTCTCACCACAGCCATTTATTTGCCACTCCTGCTCTGCTGTGCCTGTGGAAGGCCCCGTTCCTGGCTGAGCTACTGGAATATGTCACACAGCTGAAGACATTTATTCCAGCTGAGAGACCAGCCAGTGCCTCAGGTGACATTTGGGAGCGGAGAGAGATTCCAAGTGTTGCTTGGTGACACCAGTTGCTGAGGCAGGCTGGGGGACATGGGCTCCCATCCCCATAACCCGTGCTGTGTCCCACCATGGCCTTGACCCTGCTCCATGTGCCCCTCACACCCCCCCCCTCGAGGGATGCTGCCAGCATTCCCCCATTCCCTCACTTCATCCCCTAACCCCATTCCCACACCCCATTCCCTTACCCCCATTCCCTTACTCCCATTCCCATACCCCCATCCCCTCACCTCATTCCCACATCCCATACCCCAATTCCTCTAACCCCATTCCCATTTCCTT
>VXBX01004123.1:355821-382781 GCA_013400415.1 Scytalopus superciliaris
AACCCCTGCATCCCTGAACCTCTGAACCCTCGCATCCCCGCATCCTCGAACCCCCGCATCCCGGCTTCCCGCCGTCCCGGCCCCGCCATCCCGCCCCTCCGCAGCCGCTCGGTCGGGGATCAGCGGCGGCTGCTGCGGGACCTGTGCGAGTGACGGCCAAAGGCTGCTCCGGGGAGTTGCTGTCACCTCCCGGCTCCTCTTCAGCCCGCAAAACCCGGGCTGTAGGCGGGGTGGCGGCACCCCTCGAGCGGCATCGAGGCTGCTCTGGCGGCTGCTGAGATGTCTCCGGCGTTTCGGGCTCACGGGGCTTCTTCTCGCTGCTTCAGCTCCTGGCGAGAGAGTCACAGGACAAACACATTTGCATCCCGCCCCGCTTCATCATACGACCTGGTGCAAGCCCAGCTTGCAGCTCACTTGACGATTTTAGGGCTCGCTTAGCGATGTCGGGGCTCATTTAGTGATTTTGTCTGAGCCCGCGGCTCAGTGTGAGGGCTCTGACTGTTTCTGACACGGATCTCTGTAACAGAGTGTGGGGCATCGAGCCTGGAGAACATGAGGTTTGCTGGGGCAAGTCCTGCCTTGGTGTGTGGTGTTTGAGAGCTCGGTGCCTGTGGCAGTCAGTGTGGCCATCCCGTTAAGGTTTGGGATGTGGGGCAGGAGCTGAGGAGTGTTTCCGAAACGGGTTTGGTCGCTTTGGTGGGCGGTTGGTCCTGGTACAGCTGCAGTAATGGTTTAACAGCTTCCCTAAAATGGAGCCACCTCCGTGTTTGTGCTGGTCCCTGTCTCCTGGAGCTCACCTCTGCCTGCCCGGGCTGTGGCTTTCCCTGGGAATTGTCCCCATGGCACAGGGATAAGCGGAATGAGTCTCGGGTAAACCCTAACACACCGGGTAGTCAAAACCTCTGCTAATGGTCTGGCTGATTTTGAACCAGTGGCAGAGAGAAATTGCTTTGTATCCAGTAAAAATCTGTTTTGTTAAACTGTCTCCTTCCCTTGTCCCTCTCCTGAGGCTCCCGAGCTCTGCCTGAGGCAGTGGCAAATGCAAGTCCCGGGCACAGGGCTGGATCCTGGCCCCTGGCACTCTGCGTGCCCGAGTGAGACAGTGGTGGTGTTGAGTGGGGAGAAGCTGTTGTTGAGGGTCTCCTGTTCCAGAGAGAGGTCTGGAAAGTTGTAAAACCCCAATATTTTATACTAAAATTGACCTTTTTTTCCCCCCCTTCTATTGGCTTTGCACCAATACACCTGTGACTTGCTGGCTGCCCCTCGTGGTGCCAGAGCTTGGTGTGTGGTGCTCCTGCAGGATGCTGGCATGGAGCACCATGGCCAGATCCTGCTCCAAAACGAGCTACAGCCAGAGCTGCTGCCACCTCTCAGGGTGAGCTGCAGAGCCATGGTGGCATTTGCCACTTCTGCTGGCCCCTGCGAGGGTTCGGTGTGACCCAGGGCAGTCCCTGCCTTAAAACCATTTAAATCCCGTCACGGGCTAATGGCTCATGGAAAGCTGATGGGAGCACCTCGGGAGAGAGAGAACCTGCCCTGGCAGGGCAGAGCTCACGCAGCCTGGCTCCGTGCTCCCGGGTTTCTCGGTGGTGGGAAGGTGTCATTCTGCTGAGGGGAGAGGGGTCAGTGCCCCGGGGAGCAGGAGGGATGCTGGTTTGGGCAGAGGTTTCAGGGAGCTGCGGCTGGGGGCAGGCTCAGCTCTGCCGTGGTCTCTCTGTGGCAGGGGTGTGCCTGCCCTGCCAGCACCCAGGCTGGCTGCTGGGTGGGGAAACAGGCAGATGGCACTGGGAGCTGCTCCACTGGCATCCTCAGAGGACTGGGAGGGCAGCATGTGTGGGTCCCACTGAAGGAAGTTGCTTGCAGAGGGCTGAATGCACCCCTGGAGCTGGTGCTTGTGGTTGGGGACCCCCTGAAGTCTGCCCATGGGCAGTGCCACCCTGCCAGAAAGCCCCACAGTGGTGGTGTGTTTTGTGGATGTGCTGGGGGTGCCCAGCACCCAGATGGTATCACCCAGATGGCACCTCTGGGTTTTCTGGGGGTGTTTGTGCCCCCATGAAGGACTTGTTAAGTACTGCTTTGGGGAACGTGTCTCGAGTTGAGCCAGTGCTCAGGGACACGCGTGGTGCAGGATGGGGAATAATTCTGCTGCGAGCCCCCCTTCTCTCCCCCACCATCCCCTGGGTCCGTGGCTCTTGGATGTGCTTTGTTCCCTTCAAGCGTACGGGATCTGCTGCCTGTTTCTGGGCTGGGTAATGGCTGCGGTGGGCTCCCTTCCCACACCCCAGGCCCTAAAACCCCCTCCCTCCCTCGCAGGTGATGCTGGTGGGCGACTCGGGGGTCGGCAAGACCTGCCTCCTGGTGCGGTTCAAAGACGGCGCCTTCCTCGCCGGCAGCTTCATTTCCACGGTGGGAATCGACTTCAGGGTAAGTGCCCAGGGGGCTCCTCAGCCCCTGCCTGGGGGCGAATTTTGCAGAGGAGTAACTAAACATTGCTCCAAAGACTTAAATCTGCTGACCCTGCCCCGTGGCAGCTCCACCCGGGGCACCTCAGGGTCTGATGGCCGTGGCGCAGCAGCCTCTTTGTTACAGCTCTGCACAGGGATGGGGGAGCGTGTCCTCTGCTGGGGTCCTGGGGATAATTCCTGTAAGAACTGCTGAGGCCTGAGATCTGCCAGTGAAAATATTTCCCTAAGTCAGTTTCACTGTTTTTAAGAGTTGTTTGTTTTTTTCCCTTGAAACAGCAAAACCAAAACTGACATGAACCAGGATCCCCTGGAAACATTTGCTGAGCACAGCTCTGGGGTGCTGACATGGGGGTCTGGTGCCATGTGGCCCTGCTCCCTCTGGCTTGAGGGCATGTGTTGTGCTGAGGGGTCTCTGAGGTCTCTGTTTTGCTGGCAGCAGCTGGAGCATCCTGGTGCTGGGCGAGTTGTGCAGTCAGTGCATCGGAGCCGTATGGCTCCAGCGAGCACAGCAGGAACCTGCTTGGCAGGGAGGATAATGGGGGGCGAAGGGGAGACACACCATGCCCTGCAATGCCCTGGTGTGCCCAGAGCATCCTTTGCCAGGCAGGAGCATCTTAGTGCCGGCTGGGACCCTTGAAACCTTCACTTGACCGTGTTTCCCCATCACTGCCTTGTGGCAGGGGCTGCCTGGGGATGTTGTGGTCCAGACAGCCCCTGGTGAAGAGGGTCTGTAGTGGTGGCACAGCAGAGCAGTGGGGACAGTGGCTTTACAGAGGTGCCACCAAAGGAACCTTTCAGCAGTTGTGCAGGGCACACGAGGCACCTCCTGCCCCCAGCATGGCACCTGGCTGGGCTTGCTGGTCCCAGCACCACACACTCCCTGTCCGCCCGAGTCTCTGCTCCCCCAGGATGTCTGGCTGGTGCCACGGGCTCGTGGGGGTGGCTGAGGCTGGGGATGTGCCCGGGGGCTCTGCTTTGCCTGCCCTGCTCCCGGGCACCGGCTGTGCCATCTCACCGTGCGGTGGATTTGGCTGCATTTCGGTGCTGCGATGGTGGGTGCGGTGAAGGGCTGGTGGTGATGCCACACACCGGTGGTGTATCCTCCTGACTGCCTTTTCCCAGCAGAGTCTTGGATCTCTCCCTTTCCTGAAGGATTCCTGAGAGATGGGTGTCTCTTGTAGCCTGCTGTTCTGTGGGGTGTGAGTAATACCTCGCTGGTGCAGTGACTGGGGAGGGGATGAAGGGCGGCTCGGAAAGCCTTTAGGAAGGAAATGATGCTCCTGCCGAGCAGGGCTGTTGGCTGCAGCAAGGGAAATGGGTAAATTGGAGTCTGTAATTTTATACAAAGGTAATTACACAGTATTTCAGGTGTTCTTCAAATGAAAAGCATTTTATTACTGATTGCAATGATTGATACACCAAGGGCAGTCGTAAAACCCTGTGACTTATTGATTAGAGCACTGAAACAACTGTTACTGAGTAACAATCAAATTAGCTTTAATTTACTTTTCTAACAAAGTTGGTAGTGCTATATTGCTCTGAAATGAGCAGACTATACAGTGGGGAAGATCATGTATATGCCCTAAAACTCATTATTATCATCCTTTCAAGGTACTCATAATTTGGGGGGGGGACATGGAAATAGTTTTTTGATGTGCCTTTCCATTCCCATTAAGATAATCCTGTTTGCAGGTGCTGTGTAATTGTCCCTCTCGCTGCTGGCACCGAGATGCAGATGATGCTCTGGGGTGACAACACTGGAGGCTTCTGCTGGTTTTAATTTGTGTCTTCCTAATCACAAAACTGTCACATGGCAGCTCCTTCTCTCTGAAATCCCAGAATTTTGCATGGGGTGTGCTGGCTGAAGTGACTGAGGCTGTTTGCCCGGCGGGCAGGGGTGGGAAGGCGTCGCTGGGGTTTGCTGCGTTCTCTTGGCCCCGTGTTGGGGGTGCTGAGGGAGTTTGCTTTGGTGTTTGGGGGGGTTTTGGCAGGGTTTGTGGCAGCAGAGACCGCAGGGAGCTCCCCAAGGCCACTGTGTGTTGCAGCTGCACTCCTGTGCACGTGTGACCTTGTTTGGCTGCGGGAGCCGGACCTGCCAGGGCCCTGGATCCCATCCCAGCTGGGGAAACCAGGGCACGGAGCTGCTCGGCCCCTGACATGGTTTGGGGACCAGCTCCACTCTTGTGTTTGCCATCTGATCCCTGCAGGCTCTCTGGGATGGGAGAGAGCCGGGTTGGGAGCAGCCCCCACACCCACCCAGTTGCTCTCTGCCTCCTCTCCCAGTCCATCCACTGGTCCCAGTGGGCTCCAGGATCCATCGCTCATTTCCAAGGATGTCAAACCATTAGATGCACACAAAGCTATGGCTAATGGAGTACATAGGCCTGAGCACATGTAAATGAATAGAAATCCATTTAAAATTAATCTGGCATTACAATTCCTAATGGCCCCTGAGGTTTGTTCCCTCCTACTGTTTTATGTGAGGGAGAACCTCCCGCATTGTGTTTGTTTATCATCATCTCTTAAACAAAGAAGGATGTTGATCTGAATATATTTGGAAAACAAACCACTGATGCTGGGGAAATAAAGATGATTGTAGTATTAAAACAGACATCAAAATGGTACTTGTTGGCTTTGAGCTTTGGAGGTTTCAAGTCCTCAGCATTCCTTCCTGTGAAACTTGGGGTGCTGGGGGAGCATCTTTAGCTCCTTGAGGACATTCCAGCCCTCAGCATTCAGCCAGGAGAGTGCCAAGGATTTGGCTGGGGGTGCAGCGCTGGGTGACCCGACCCCCCCATGCTGTGGGTGCGGGGTCATGAGCAGGGGGTCACTTGGAGGGGCAGAAACATCTGTTGGAGTTACTGTGCTGCTTCCCCTTGAGGAGAAAACCTTGGAAGGAGGCAAACCCCTCTGTGAATGGGTCGCAGGTGTCCCCTTCAGCGTTTCCAGCCATTACTAGATAATGGGGGGCTGAAACATTCCCTCCCATGAGCTGTGCCAGTCCGTGGGTTTGCTGGGGGATCCTGGCCGGCCCCTCTGTGTAGGGGTCTCTGCCCAGAGACCCCGCTGGGGAAGGCAGAGCAGCTCTCTGGGCAGGTCCTGTGTGCTTTCCTGACTTCGTGTGTTCAGATTGCACTGGGAATGGCTGGAATGGAATGGGCTCCTGGAAATGAGCGGGTGTGAATCCCGTTTTTCTCGGTGCCGCGGAAGGAGCTGCCTCTTGCCGTGATTTTGGCAAGGCTGCAGAAACCTCGACAGAAATTCAAGCTGCGCAGCCAGTGGCACTTCTGTCCTGTCCGTGACAGCTGAGTAACGGGAGGAAAGTATTGCCAAGGCAGAGAAGCCAAAGGGCCAGCGAGCCCTTTGCTGTCCCCGTCCCCGGTGACACCCGGACTCGCGGGGGCTGCTCAGCCCCGAGCTCTGCAGGGTCGGGAAAGTGAAGGGGTTTGTACTAATTGGACCTGCAAAGAGAAGAACATAAAAGAAGGAAAAAAAAAAAATTAAGGATGAGCCTTTTCTCCCTGGGAAGAGGTGCTAATGAGCTTCTTTGCGTTAGCGGGGTGATGGTTTCTGTGCTAATCAGGGGGACGAAATCGCTGGGAGGGGAAGCACTTTGTGGTGGAGTTCGGAGCGGGGCGGCTTCTCCGAGGTGTGCGGTGGTGTTGCTCCTCTTCTGCTGCC
The DNA here is from genome assembly GCA_013400415.1 of Scytalopus superciliaris. Classification (NCBI taxonomy): domain Eukaryota; kingdom Metazoa; phylum Chordata; class Aves; order Passeriformes; family Rhinocryptidae; genus Scytalopus; species Scytalopus superciliaris. The sequence goes on from VXBX01004123.1 coordinate 361,968, forward strand.
CCGAGAGGAGCGGGAGCGAACCAGCACCCTCCTGTCCCCCCGGGAGAGGAGGAGCGGGGGGGAGCCAGCCCCGGTGCTCCGGCACAGCTTCCAGAGCAGGCAGCCACACAGGGGTTGTGCCCTTGGAAGGTTGGGGTTTGGTGTCCGCCGGCCCGCCCCGATGTGCCGGGGGGTTTGCAGCTCCCCCCGCCTCGGGGGCTCCAGCCCTGGCCGTGCCGCAGTGAATCGGCCCGCTGGGCTGCAAATAAAACCTGCCACCGGTGGCCCTGAGCGCTGAGCACTCTTGATTACCCTCAGCCCCGTGCCGCTCAGGGGGTGCAATCAACAGTGTATAATATATATCTTTTTTTCATGAGATTTCATGCATCTCTGTTTATTTTTTCTCATGTTTGTGTGTGTGCCTTCCCTTGGCCCCCTGGCCGCGGGCTGCCTGCGCCTCCTGCAGCGAGCTGAACTTTGCAGGAGGAGGGGGAGCTTTGTTCTTGCCATCCAAACTAACAGTGGCCATGGTTTGGATTCACCAAGACTGGTCCTGGACCATCATGTGCTCAGGGGAAGGGCTTTGGATGCCCCGAGCATCTGCCAGTCCCCAGCAGGCACCCGAATGCCTGTGCTTGGGGTGATGCTCCAGTTCCCTGGGGACACCCATATCCCTGCCCTCGGGGGGATGCTCTGGTCCCTGCCAGGTGCCCACATCCCTGCCCTCGGGAGGATGCTCCAGCACAGCCTTTGCCCGGTGCCTCCCTTTGAAGAGCTGGAGCAACCAGGAGCCTCTGGAAGCCAAGGGCTGGCTTTTATCTCAGCGGTTGGCATGGAGCATTAGCAGGGCTCATTTTCTGATGGATCAATCTGGAAAAAGCGGGAGGGGAGCTGCTTAGGGCAGAAGAAAGAAACGGAAATTAATTTCGGCATGTCTTTCGGTACTAAATTAGCCCTGGATGTTGGAGGGAAGAGACTCTGGGATTGGGCAAAGTGTTTATTCTCTCCTTTGCCATGTGACCTTGTGATGTGCGTGGGGTCAGGTTCAGGTGTGCCTGGATCCAGCAGCAGGTGGGGCAGATCCCAGTGCCCTCGCACAGGGAGGGCTGTGCTTCTCAGCCCGAACACGCCGTGATTTCACCCATTTATGTCGCGTGTGACTCCGAGGACGGCGCTTTCTCCGCAGCCGCTGCTGGTGCTTGTTCCCCGCTCCCAGGACGGCTCTCAGGGGAGTAACTACCCATTTTTCCCGGGAAGCCGAGCCCCGCTTTGCTGTCAGTGGCTGCTCCCTCCCTTGCAGAGGGACGCTCACAGCTTTGCAGTCGGCGGTGCCTGTCATTTGCATGCAGGGGCTCAGTTGCCAAGAGATGCTGTGAGCGGTGCCCGTGGCGGCTGCGCCCGCTCCTCTCACAGCTGCTGGTGTTTTATTCATCTCTCTTTGCCTCCTGCATCTGAGAAAGAATAACCCCCACTTCTGCAGCACACCAGGGAGCTGCAAACCCCCGTGTGCAGGTGGTAATCCCAGTGGCCAACAGACTCCATTCCTGCCTTGGGTGAGGCAGAGAAATAAGATGAATGTCTTCAAAGCCAGGGAAGTGCTTGAGCTGCTCTTTCAATGAGCCGCTGGAGCAGCCCCGAGCCCCAGAGCCTGGTTAAGGAAACTCTTAACCTGTTTAATCCTCTTTGCAGGATGGTGGGAAGGTGCCTTCCCCAGGCTCCCACCCCTCAGTATCAGAAATACTGCCCAGAATAGTTTGGCTGGGGAATTTTGCATCCATTTCAGCTGACACAAGGGTGCTGGGGATGTGGAGTTTGGGAGATGCTTCTGGAAGGGCACTGGTGTCTCCCAGGCTCCTGCAGCTCCAGTACTGCCCAGCGGCTCCTGGTGCACACTGATAGGTGGCGTCCCCAGGGGTCTGTCCTGGTCTGGGATAGTTGGAATACTGAGTTTTATTAGCTCGGGGGGAGAGCATGAGGCATGGGATGCTCAGGAGGAGCAGAGCCAGGACACAGACACAGAAAAAATACACTTGGGAGCTGCTGGTAGAAGGAGGGAGATTGTAAAGGTGTTCACCATAACCTGCCTCTCTATCCTCCTGGTTAGACCTGTGTGGGACCCCAAAACCCTGAGAGAGGGTGGGCATCAACATAGTGGTAACAGCTGGAAAATGGGTTTTTCCACACCCACAGTGTCTCCAGGGCCGTGGGTCAGAGCCCCACTCCCTGCCCCACTCCATCTTAGCGGGATCATTGTGCAGGGGCAGGGTGGGGAGGAGGCTGGGCTGGAGGAAGGCTGCGGGCTGTGCTGTGTCCCTGCCTCTCTGGCTGCTGCCAGGTGGGAATTGGGGAATTGGTGAGGCCAGTTTGGGCTCTGGAGCATCCACTGCCATGGTGCCAAGCAGGCTGGGTCTCTCCTGGTGCCAGGACATGTGAGGGAGCGTTTTATAGCCAATAAAACATTTAAATGGGTGCAGGGCAAGTCTAAATGGTTTGAATATTTAATGGAATACATTTGGCTTAATTTCACTTTCATCTTTTATTTGTGATAAAATATTGAATTCGGCTGTGCAGAACTGGGTTGTTCTTTGAAAGCAGAGGGAAGGCAGTTGGGGAGGGGGGGCAGGTGGGTTTTGGGGTCCTCTAGCCCTGCCAGTGCCCCTGGGATGGCCATGAGGGGCATCCCTGTCCCACGGCTCTGCCTTGTTCAGCCCCTGTGATCCCCTCAGCCCTCGCTGCCTTTCTGCTGAGTTGCTGCCTCATTTTGTTAGTTAGTTTCCCCCAGCAGGCTTTGGGTTACTCCCAGGGTGGCTGTTGATGATCCCTGTGGGGAAGGTCCCAGGTTTGGCAGTGCCAAACTGCTGGCTGTGCATCCTCCTTCCCTGAAAACCACCTTTCCCTTCCTCCTTTCCCCAAAGAGCCACTTCCCTGACACCTGAGCCTTGGGGACAGGGTTGGGTTGGTCCCAGCCATGGGCCTTTGCTGAAGGGGACACTGAGCATCCCCATGGCAAGGGGCTGGGCAGTGATCGGCCACTCCGGAGCCTGGAAGTGAGTGCCTGCAAATCATCTCCCTTAGGAAAAAAATGGGAAAACCAACCCCATGCAGTGGATAGAAACTGTGTTTATGGGGGAAGGCACCACAGCGTGGTGTGTGCCTGAGCAGTTGTCCCTGTCCTTGGATGGCAATGGGAGACACGCTGTTCCTATGGCAATGGGGGATTTAGGGATCAAGGGCTTGTTTACCTGCAGAGCCTTCGGAAGCAAAATATTTTGCCGTTGGCACCATGGGGACATCGATGCCCTGGAGCAGGGCAGTGGCTCAGTGCTGTGCCATGGTGTGCCAGGGCAGGTGGTGCTCAGCTGGAGCATCCCAGAGCATCCCAGAGCATCCCTCCCCTGGCAAGGGAGCTCCAGCGGGGCGGTGGAGCTCACACAGCTCTGTTTGTGTACCAGGGGCATACAGCATTTTTAATCCTGGCTCAGCACCGAGCCATTGGCCTGAGGGATTGGAGAACCTCTCGGAGGCAACAGCAAATAATTCATCTTTATGCCTGCACTAGGGAAAAAACCTTTCTCCCTGCTCATAACTAACATGTGTTGGGAGCTTGTGGTGCTTCAGCCTTCATGGGTGACGTCCATTGCCTTGGGCTCTGGTTGTCCCAGGGTGAGGAGGAGTCAAATGGGAGTCTGGGGGTCTCTGATGCTTCAGAGCCTGAGGGAGTTGTTGTTGTGCCAGGGCAGGAGTCAGTGCTGCCTGCAGGAACTCAGCAGGCAGGAGAGGTCAGACTGTAGGGGAGGCAAGACTGTCAGCATGTCTCTGAGGATGCGACTGCTCCTGGTGTGAACACCTGGACAGATCTTGTTCCATTTTGTGTGAGTTTTTTCTGTTTAATTTATTGAAGGGAGGGGAGTGATGAGCAGCCATGCCCAGCTGCATCAGTGCAGCCGAGCCCGCTTGGCTCGGGTGCCACAAAGCCATCCGTCTGTGGCCACACTGCCAGCCCTCGTGCCAGCTGCCCGTGTCTCGGGATGTTTCCTCCTCCCTGCCAACCTGTGATGTTCCCGGGCCCGTGACACGCTGGGGAAATGGAGGCTTTGGCTTTTCCAGCTTTGCCTGCACAGCATCGCCACGGCAACCCTGCCAGCGAGGCTCATCCTCGGCACTGCTCGTGGCATTAAGGCTGTTCCTGGGGCAGAGCCCCCGAGCCGTGTCCATGTGCCCCACGTGTGAAGTGTGAGGGGGGCACAAGGGTCCTGCCCCAGTGCTGCTCCTGCTCCTCCCCGGGGCTGAGCCTGAACTGACCCTGGTGCCTGGCACTGCCCCCCCAGGAGAGCCACTGGTGTTGGCACTCCTGCGCCCTGTGCTCCCCACCTTGGAACAACTCCCTGACAATTAACTTTTCCCCCCAAAACTGAGTGCAGGAGGCTGCTGGAGGCATCCAGGGAGCCCCAGCCCTTCTGGGGAGTGCAGACCCCGCTGGTGAGGACCCTGCTCTCTGTTGGAAACTGAATTTGGTCCAAATTGCTGGCTTTGGTCCCTGTGCTGCTCGCCAAGCAGCAGGTCCCACTGGTGCCTCTGTGCCTCACTGCTTCCTCTGAGCTGATGACTAAGAAAACCCAACTGCGTGGCTGGATGAATAATTCAGCCCATCCTCACTGCTGGGGGTGGGGGGTCACAGCAAAAACCCTGCCCAGGGACCTGCCTGTCAGCACAGAACAGTCCCTGGATGAGCATCCGTCTTCCAACGCTGCTGGGCAGTGCAGGGTCAGGACAGACCCTTTCCTGGGAGCGCAGGGAGCCCTTCCCAGATGGCTGGGCTGTCCCTGGTGCATCTCTTCTCCCCGGAGCCAGGCTCCCAGCCCCCGGGAGCTGTGGGGAGCAGCCCTCTCCGGGGCTGTGGTGCGGGGCTCCCATCACCGCGGGATTGTTGCTACTCCCGGTGTCAATTTTTAGAGCTCAGCCCGGATTTGGCAGCAGTGCCAGCCAGCCCACACAGCTCCAGCCTCGGTGCTGGACTGGCAGCTCTGCTGGGCTGGTGGAGATGTGGCTTTGCAGGGGTGAGCCCCCCGTGCTGTGCCCAGGCACCTTCCCATGGCAGGGCTGGGAAGAGACCCGGCACAGTGACAGCCATGCCACAGTGCCCCGGGCACCCATCACCAGTGTGTGTGTTGTGTGCTGTAACCATCACTCCTGTGTGTTTCCACGGTGTGCTCACAGTGTGTGGAGGGAGCTGTGAAGCACCTCAAGCCCTTGGGTTTCCTGGAGCTCCCGTATTCCCGGGAGATTACACATCACAGGTTTCGGATGAGTGGCTTCTCCTCTTCCTCCGAGTGCTGAGACTCACATGGCCTGAAGCCAGCACTGAGGAGCTCAAGTGGTGCTGAGTCCTGAGTGTGGAGGGCACCCTGTCCTGCTCAGGGAGCCTGGCCACGGACAGCTCCCTCCCCAGTTCCCTGCCCAGCTCCCTGCCCCAGTTCATTCCTCAGCTCCACCACGGTTTGCTGGCGTGGCTTGGGGGAGTGTGGTTGATGTGATGGGATCAGAGTGGGGCTGGGAATCCTTTCCTGGTGAGTTCTGCTGCCCTGTGTTCGGGAGAAGGGCTGACTGTGGGGCATCTCTGGGGCATCTCTGCCTTGCACCTGTGCAGGATTGGAGAGTTGGAGGGGCCAGAGCCCTGAGAGGGGGTGACTCCAGCTGTGTCTGCCTGAAACCAGGAGTTTGTCTTGTCAGGAGGGTGAATAAAAGGAGGAGAGCAGCGAGCAGCTCCCACCTTGCTTCTAGGTGTGGGCCATTCACACAGCTCAGAGTGTGGTGCCCATGTGGTGCTGCAGACCCCCGAGAGCAGCACCCAGAGCACTTCAGTCAATCAGTGCCGAGCAGCTGAACTCGGAGGGTGGGTCCTGCTGTGTGGGGCTGCTCCCCGGGCCCCTTTGCACCAGGGTGGCTTGTCAAGGTGTCTCCAGGCAAGGCTGGGGCTCAGTGAGTGGCTCTGCAGCTCAGCCCGAACTTCCTTCGACATGTTAACGAGCTACACTTATAAATGTGCATGAATTAACGAGAGAAGTGCTCGACAGTGCCGAAAATAACCTTGTTCCCAAGCAAGCATTTATGCTTGGCAGATGTGTTTCTCCCCCCTGAATAATACACACGTGAGGTCAAATTGCTCTGTCAGGGAAGAGCAGCAGGAGCAGAGCAGCTTTGGGGGGTTGATTCTCCAGGGATCAGCCCTGCAGCCCAGTGCAGGGGTACAAACCCTCTCCCCAGGACCTGTCCGCTCCAGCTGCAGTTCTGCTTGAAGATGGGCTTTCCAAGCATGTAACAAAAAAATTGAGGCAACTGCATTTGGGTTTTGGTCCGGTTTTATTTGTAAAACAATTGGCAATGTCTTGGAGGAGCACTTGGCTACCCAGGAGCACTGACTGCACTGTGTTCCCATCCTGGTGCTGCTGCCTGAACCTCCTGGCGCCCACAGTGGCAAGATTTGGGGTGTTTTGCCTCCCTGGGAGGATTTCCCAGCACAATCCTGGCTTGCAGCCCTGCTCCAGGGCCCCCCATTGGGAGTGCAAATGGTGGAGTTGGATTAGACAAACTGGTTTGACTGACTGGGGTGGTTCTGGCGTGGAAGTGCCAGCGATGTGCCGGGTGTGCTGTTCTTCCTTACACCTCTCCATCTCCCGGGGCTTTTGGTGGTGCCCAAACCTTGGGAAGAGCCTGATCTAGTAGAGCAGAAAATGGGAGAGCTGGGTCTGCTGCCGGAGAGAAGGAAAAGCTTTCAAAGATCAAAGCTTTGACTGCACAGAGCCCGGGCTGGTGGAACTCTGTGCCGGTAGCGCTGGGAGAGCTCCCTGTGCTGGGGCTTCCTCCTGGTGCTGCCAGTCAGTGGGTCTGACAGAGGGGTGCTGGGCAGGGGCTGTGCCCACTCAGCCCCTGAGTCCCCACATCTGTCCCAGGGGGATTTTTGGGGTTGTCCTTGCACGAGGGGCAGCATGGGAAGCCAGGAGCACCAGCTGGCCAGGCAGGACCATGGTGGCATTGCCACCCGTGGCAAAGTGGAGCCACTGTGGTTAATGGGGAGGAGATGAGACCTCAGAAACCTCATCTGGACTCTGAGGAGCAGGCAAGGGGGGGCCAAGGAGGGTCCTGCCTTTCAGGGAAGGGGGCAGGGGCTCGCTGTACTTCAGCCCTTGCTATCCCCAGTGCCCCCACACTGGGCAGGGATGGGCTGGGGACTCACGGCGCACTGGGACCTGGGGGGTGCCAGTCCCACGGGCTGGCTGGACATGCAGGGCTGTCAGAAAATCTCATTATAGTTGTTCAGTCACTCTGTTTTCCTTGACTCCTTTGAAGGATCTGTCTGGGCCTGGGTTTGCAGCACAGCTTTCAGGAGCTGTCTGCCTTGGCTGCAGGTGAAGGATGGGTGTGCTCGGGATAAAAAGCTGCAGATTCCTTTGTCAGCTCTTTGGGGGTTTTATTTTCTCTGGGGATGAGAAGCGCTCTTTAATAATGCTGTTTGCAGTGCTGTCTGTAAGCAACGTTGTGTTACTGCTGGTGTGTTTGCTGCTGGATATTCAGCCCTGATTTTTTTTTAATTGGATTGTAAAGTCTTCTCAGAAACTTTGGGCAAGTTTTCAGCCCGGGGCACCACCTGGGGCTGGCTGCAGTCACCGAGGCAAATCCTAGAATTGTCTAGGTTGGAAAAGACCTGTAAGGTCATAAAAGTGCTTCAAGGCTTTATTTCCCCCCCAAATAAATGATTCCCTGTCTAACAGGACCCGGTGAGGCATTTTTCATCCCCACGGTACTGACAGCGCCGTGTTTGCAGCAGATGAGAAATGGTATCTCAGGGAATGCTCTGTGGAGATCCCAGTTCTGCTTTGCAGCGTGGCGTGTCCTTGATGAGGAAAATGAAGATAAATATGTTGAGCGCCACGTTGCTTATTCTCGGTATTGGCACCGATTTGCGTGAGCCATCTCTGCCCCCTTTGTCTCCAAGGCTGCCTGCTTTGGAAGTAAGCAGGGATATTTTTAAAAATATCTCTTCTATCATAAAGTAGGGAAAAAAGAGATGGAAGGGGTGAGTAATGCAGCCCGGGCTGTGGGGGGGCTGCACAGACCATCCCCGGGTGTGGAGGAGGGATGTGGCCGTGGGTTCCATCCCATCCCGGGGGCTGGCTGTGTGTTGGAGCTGCAGGGATGGGCTGCAGCCCTCCTGCTGACTGCTGAGTTTTGGTGGCTCTGGTCTCCAGTGGAATTTTAAGGGTGGAACCCCCAGTTTCCCTGTCTGCCTGTGGGACTGGGGCACAGACTCCCTCTGATGTGGCAGAGACGTCTCAGAGCCTTGCATGGCCACGTCCCCTGCCTGTTGGGATGAGCCTGAACAACCCCGCTGGGTTTAAAAACATCAAGTCTCATGTGCCTGTGCCTTCCTCAGGGACCCATCCCTTCGATCATGCCCTTGGTGCTCCCCTGGAGCAGCTGGGCCGGGCAGGGAAGGTGGCTGCAGGATGTGGCTGCCGCGGGCGATGCCGAGAAGCAGAGCATGGCTGTACTTTAAAATGTATGATCCTAAGCAGATCCTCTTACCTCTAATCTGTCCCTAAGACAGGATTCTCTTCTTGCCAGAAAAGCCTTTTATTTGCAGACTGATGTGAATAGAAGATGATAAGTCACTAATTCTTCAGTGTCTGCTCCAACAAGAGCCTCGACTCTTATCTCTGCAGGGCTGGCAGCCAGGGAGATGTTAATTGGGGTTTAATGTAGTGAACATGGCTCTTGACAAAGGCTGGGGCTCTGCCATCCCCGGGGTGCTGTGGGGAAGGGGCTGTGCCCACCTGGACAGCACGGCTGGGGTCGTTTATGTAGGGCCGGGCTTGTGGCTGCTCCTGGCGGGGACCCAGCGCAGGGCGGAGGGGACAGTGTGGTGACCCCTGGAAGGAGCTGTGGAGGGGACACAGGGCTGGCTCTGGCAGCAGAGCGGGTTGGAAGCCCCCTGTGCTGTGAGGTGACGTGGTGTTAATCTGCCTTTCACGGGATCTGCTGAGGAGCTGAGCAGCAAGCGCCGACACCTTGTGGGTTCTGAGAGGATCTTGGCACCGGGGACCGGCGCTGGCTCTGGAGCAGGTGGGAGTGTGGAGTGTGCAAGGCCTGGGGAGGGAAAAAAAACGAGGCAGAAGTTTCTATTTTTAGCTGCAGAGTGCAAATGCACAGAGCTGCTGAGGAATTAATCACCTGCCCTGGGAGATGAATGGCTGGGATTCCTCTCTCAGTGGAAGACTTGTGGGATAGGCGGAGGGAGCTGTGCCCAGGATGTGTTGGCCACCCGGGTCTCCCCTGGGATGGGTGACAGGGAATGTCTGTGCTGGGGGCACACCTGAGGAGGAAGAGTATCAGTGAAGGTGTCACAGTGCCTGGGACACCCTCCATGAGGACTCAGCACGGCTGGGGCAGGACCATGTCCAGCCACACCGTGGCACAGCCCTGCACCCAGCCTGTGTCCCTGCCCCACTCGCCCCATTCCCAGCAGCTCTCCACAGGCTCCAGGCTGTTCCCTCCCCTCTCTGCCAGGGGATGTGCCCCTGAGAGGGTTTTCCCCACACTGGAGGGGTGGGCTGGCTGGGTTTCCCACGGGGGCACCGCGTGGCCGGGCAGTGCCAGCTCACTGTGCCGTGGCCAGGCACGATTGAGCGTGGCTTGGATTTTGAGGGACCAAGTTTTTGGAGCATTGCTTGTACTGAGGGGGCCAAGAGGGGCTGCTCCTGGATCCCTGGCAAGGAACCAGGATGTCCCTGAGCCTGGGGAGATGCTGAGCCACCAGAAGCGGCTCCCTGGCAGCCACACACGCATGTGTGGGAAAACCTCAGGGTTTTAACGAGCAGATTTAATGCAGTGTCCTGCTGTTTTGGGCAGGTTTCCATATTGATCCTTAATCTATTTTTGCAGCCACTGTTGGGGGTGGTGGTTATTTGTGTGTCTGCTACAGCCCCATCACAACTCATCCCATTTCCTCCTGGCACAGGAGCATTTCTGCTCGCAGGGCTCCCTGGACTTTGCCATGTGGGAATTTGGATGCAGGTCCTGCCTTGGCACAGGGCTGGGGTGCTCCAGCATCCCTTCAGCCAGTTTGCAGCTGCTGAATTCCTTCTGGCTTCCTAAAATAAAGGCTAACCCAATCTCTCCCCACCCCTGAGTGGCAATGGGGACCTGGCCCGGGTGACACCACAACCTAATGACATTTCTGGGTGGCTGCACTGTCAGTCCCACAGCTCATTACTGCCACTAATTAACTCGGCTGCTGCCCCAGTGCCTGGTTTGATCTGCAGTCACTGATGCCATTTGTTCCCATTTTGGCAGGAATTCTCCCCCAGTTCCCAGGAGTTTCTTTTCCCTCATGAAAGTGCAGCCCCCAGCAGAGGGGAGTGCTCGGGTGGGTGCTGCTGGTGGGGGCTGGTGGGGGCTCCTGGACAGCATCGCTGGAGCCAACACCCACCAGAGGCTCCGGGGACCCTCAGTGGTCTCAGTGAGCAGCTCCCATGAGCCTGCTTAATTGTGAAGCAAATTAATCTGTGTCCCCAATTTAACTTGTAAGGCTTTCCTCAATGAGTTAATGTGTGGGAAGGCTGCGGGAGGCTGGGCTGTCGGTGATTCTGACCCTGGCTTGTGCTGCAGCCTTCACTGGTGCAGGCTCAGTGCCTGTGCATGGGCTGGGATGTGCTGGTCACTCCCAGTGGGCTCCACCAGGACCGTGGGGACCCTGAGGGACCAGGAGAGTGGCATTTCCCCATCCTGCAGCTGACCCAGGGCAGAGTGGGGCAGCAGCACCTCGGTCTGGCTGGGAGCAGTGTCTCCTGCAGGGTGCACATTTTGGGCAACTTGGTTTTGCTCCACCAGCTTCTCCTCCGTCCTTTCTGCTTCCAGGCTGCTGCTCCGGGGCAGTCGTGGGGGTGGGAGCGTGCCAGGGCTGCAGCCTCGGCGTGTCCATAATGCTGCTCTTAATTGAGGACCATCTGCACTTGGTAATTTAATTTTTCCCACGTCTGCAAGGTTCCAACTTTGTTTATCTGACATCCTGAGGATCATTTAACTTTGGAGCCTCATGTTCCTCCAGCCCAGGCACTCCAGGCATTCCACTGCAGCCCCTGCTAGACGAGATTTTAATAACATTGTCATCGCCTCAGGAAAAAGCACACATTTAAAAACTGAGATCGGGAGGGGTGACAGCAGAGCTGAGTTGCAGGGATGGTTTCCTGCCCGAATTTGCGTGGCTGGAGCTGCTGGGAGTGTTACCTCTGTTATAACAAACCGTGTGAGATGAGCCCTGAGCAGCACAGCCCCTCCCAGCGCCGGCAGGGCTGGCAGCACATTTCACGTCTCAGTGCATTGACACACGTCGTCTTTTGTCTTTGGATGCTTATTAGTGGCTCAGCCCCCAGCTGTGCCTTGGAAGGGCTGTCAGGAGGGAACCGAGGCAGCTCCTTAGAAAAATAATAGTAACTGGAAGCTGAAAAGTCTTTTAGCCGTGGTATGGGGGGAGACTTGAGCATCTGGTTCATCTGAGCCACACCAGTGTGTGCTGCTGGCAGCAGCTCCTGCCCTTTCCCACCCTGCTCCTCCCACCCTCGGCTTGGCTCCTTCACCTGTGTTTTGCAGCCACCTCGTGCCTGAGGGCAGGCAGAGATTTCAGAATCCTGGAATGGTTTGGGTTGGAAGGGACATTAATACAACCCCCTGCTGCGGGCAGGGACACCTTCCACCAGCCCAGGTTACTCCAACCGTGTCCAACCTGGCCTTGGACACTTCCAGGGATGAGGCAGCCACAGCCTCTCTGGGCAAACTTCCCTGGGATGCAGGCAGGGATGCAGGCAGGGATGCAGGCAGGAGCGATGCTCTGGATGGCTCTGGCTGTGTCTCCTGCCTGCAGGAGCATCTCTGCAGCTCTTTGCCCTGGAAACCTGCCTTGTTCTACACCCAAACCCCAGGAAATCCATTTTTTTCCCCACAGCCTGATCCAGCAGCACCTGGATCCATGTGCAGAGCTTAATTAGGTCTAAACATTTCCCCCCCTAAAATGTAGGTCAGTCGTAATTAGTGTCACTCCTGCTGCTGCTAGCTCCGTGTTAATTAACTCCTGAAGTGCAGGTTCAGTGCATGAAAGGCAGCTTTGGAGCTTCAGCTTTCTGGGCTGCTCACCAGATGCTGCCAGGTGGCTCCAGCTCAGACAGTCCGTGCTCAGGGCTTGGGCCATGTTCTGCCTCCCACTCGTGGTGGCTGCTCACCTTGGAGCACGGCCACCCTGGGACATGGGCATGTCCCTGGGCACACACACGGCTCCGAGCTGCAGGGGCCGCCGTGGGGAAGGCACCCCTTTGGTGCCAGTTTTAACATGAAGCTCCTGGTGTCCTTGTCCCTTGTCCTCATCCATCACACCGAGCGCCCTCATCCCCAGCAAGGTGCTTGTGCTGAGATCCGGGTCCGATGGGGAAGCACGGAGTGCTTTCCTTCCTCTGCAGCCCCTGGCACAGTCCCTGGCAGGTGGTGCAGGTGGTGTTGGCAGCTGGTTGCCACCAGCTGGGAATGGCATTTGGACAAACACTGTGCCCGTGCAGAGCCTGGGGCCCACAGGGGATGTGGTGGTGTCTCCGCTGTGGCACCAGGCTGGGAGCTGGACACAATGATCCTTTGGGTCTCTTCCAGCTCAGCATATTCTGGGATCTGGGGTTTGGAAGGGCAAGGCGAGCTCAGGGAGTGGCTCTTCTGCAGAACATAAAGCTGCCCTGTCTCACCTGCAGAACAGGTGCTGGGCAGAGCTGTTCCCCATCGTGTGGGTGAGGCTGAAGGTGCAGCTCATCCGCTCAGGTACCGTTCACCGTGGCACGAGGTTCCACCCCGGGCACGGCTCTTGCCTGTGCTCAGCTGGGAGGCCCATGCAGAGGCACCAAGACCCAGTAAGCACCTCATGGCAGTGGGAACCCTGGGTTTTAGGCACTTCAAACCTTCAGCAGCCCTGGCTTCCCATCCTGGGTGAGGCTCAGTTCCCTGTTCGGGGTGTCCCAAGCCCCCATCCAGCTCCCCAAGCCCCCAGCTGCTTCCCAAGTACTCTCCAGCTCCCCCACCCCACACCCTGGCTGCCTATTTTTACCACTCCTGGGCTGTGAATCACTTTGCTCCCCCATCTCAGTGGCTGCCTTTGAAGGTATTTATAAACCCCGACCGTCTCCCCTGCGCCTGCCTGAGCAGACGGTGGATTCAGCGCTCTGGCTCCTCCTGCCCTCTCCTCCTCGCCTGTACCTGAGTGTAGCTGTGCAGAGACTGTGCCCTCACTGGAACCATCAATGGAGAGCCCTGGGCTGAGGCCGGGCAGCAGCACCCCGAGGTGCCTGGTCCCTGGTGCCCAGCAGTGTGGGATGCACAGGGATGGATCTCAGCGTGTGCCACCGTCTGCCTGGGAGGGGTTTGGTGGCACCGGAGCTGGATAAGCCAGGCCTGAGCTGGGGGAGCCCAGCCCGGGGTTGGGGCAGCTTTGACAATGCCATGGCCATGTGCCTGGGGAGAGGGGAGCACCCCATGCCCAGCTCTGGAGAAAATGGAGGAGATGGGATTCAAATCATCAGCAGAGCAGCGCCCGGCTGCCTCATCCCGCTGGTGCACTGTTCCTTGGCTGCATTTCCAGCACGTTCCAATGATTACTGTGCTAATTTCTATGGATCTGGCAGGCAAATTAATCTCTGCTCCTTCGCCTGGGACTGCTGGTCTGTAGGATTGTGCATGGTTAGTGTTTGGAGAGCTGGTGCAGCTCGCTGGGGTGGTCGTTGCTCTGGGACATGGTCAGGAGCTGTCCCGAGGGGCACCAGTGGCCTCCCCACATTGCTCCTGGCTCTGCCAGGGCATCCTTCCACAGACAGTATCACTGTCCCCTCTACTCCCCTTTCCCACCTTTCCAAAAACCAAGCAAAGCAGCGAAAAAAAAACTGAGAGAGAAACCAGGAGAAAAATGGGTACAAGAGGCAGGAGAGGGGATCAGCCCAAGGGTTGGGGAAATGCTGCCTGGGATGGGGAGCCCTGTGTGTGTGTGTGTGTGTGTGTGAGTGTGAGATCCTGTAAGTCCCCCAGCCATGCTCAGCCCTCACTGGCCTTTCTGTTTTCTTTCAGAACAAGGTGCTGACAGTGGATGGGGTGAAGGTGAAGCTGCAGGTATGTCCCCGTGGCTGCAGGAGCAGCTCCCTCACCCCCCTTGTTCAGAGCTGGGCAAAGCCCCTGACATGGGTCCCCCCTCTCCATCCTTTGCCAGTGGGTCTCCCCCCACAGGACAGCCCTACAGGTCTTTTGGCTGCTCCATCCCTGTGCTGGGAGCCTGCTCAGGGCTGGGGGCTGTTCTGGCCATGGTGACCCCTGTCCCAGCCCTGCTGCTCTGTGACTGCAGCTGGAGCTGTGAAACCAGAGCAGCACTTGTGGGGTTTGCTCAGTGTTTCCAGGCAGCTCCTGCTCTGGGAAAGCCAAGGGATGGTGAGAGGGATATGGAGACTCTTGAAGTGATCCACATTCCCTGGCTCAGCCTGCATCCAGCCCTTGGGAAATGCAGATTCTGTGTCCAGAGCTGCTCCAGCCCCCCGAGACCCAACCCTTTCCCCGAGCCCTCTGCCCAGAGCTCAGTAACACCATTAGCACAGATCCTCCCCAGCAGCAGTGTGGCACTCTGCAATCCTCCTGCTGCATTAAAGACTGATAAATCACATTAGCAGGTCCCCATGCATCCATCTGCTCCATGGATTTTCTGATTAGGAGCTGTGTCAGGAGCCCTTGGCCACACACCGTTCTGTCCCTGCCCTGAGAATTGGGGCTGTGCTGCTGCCACATTTATCATTCCTGTCATTTTTCTTATTGATGACCCTGGAAGAAAAAGCTGGAGACGCTTCCCGGGGTTGCACCGCGCCGTTTGGGCTGGGTTTGGTGTTGGGTTTGGTGCTGGTTTGGCCATGTCTGATGCCTCTGTCCTGCCTGCTTTCAGATCTGGGACACGGCCGGGCAGGAGCGGTTCCGCAGCGTCACCCACGCCTATTACCGGGATGCCCACGGTAAGCACGGCCCCCTCTGCCTTGGGGGAGCCTCTCAGGGCCCTGAGCCACCACTCCAGGCCAGGGGGGTCGGGAATCACCACAGCAGTTTCCCCACGGGAAGCAGCTGCCAAGGATGGGAAGGGTCGAGGTGCAAACACCAGCAGTGTGAGGTGTTGCTGTAGTGGGTTTTAGGGCTGTTTTACATTTCACAGCAGGGGCCTCCCGTCCCCAGGTGTGACCTGCCTCAGGGACTGGTGACACCGGCACTAATGCCCCGTCCCTCTCTCCACAGCTCTGCTCCTCCTCTACGATGTCACCAACAAAGCGTCCTTCGACAACATCCAGGTATGGCAGCATCCCCGGGCCCCTCCTGCCCAGCCTCGAGTGTGACAGGCTGGTTGTGGGTCACCCCAGGGAAGGGCATACCTGGAGGAGGGCTGTGATGGAGTGGGGGACTGTGGCCACAGACAGAAAATCCCTTGGAGGTCACACCACTGTCTGCAGCATCAGCAGTCCTGGGGACACGGGGACATGGAGGGACATCCGTGGGGCACACACAGCCCCAGCAGGGAGGAAGGAGAAGGGTGATTGCCAGGTGCTGGGAAGAGGGATGGAGCAGGAGTGGAGTCAGAAGGGAGCTGAGGGGTGTTGTCAGGAATGACTGAGTCCCTCGGGCCAATCCCCCCATGGAACTGAGTGCCCTGAGCCCCCAGGGTGCTGTGGGGTCCTGGGGCTGCTGTGCTGGGCTCCCACCAGTGACAAGCTCTGATCCCGAACCATCCCTCGCTTCCCTGGCTGGGTGTTGATGCAGGACAGGGCTGGGCTCAGAGATGGTGCAGCAGGGATTGCTGGGGATCATTTGCCACGAGCCCAGTGTTGGCACTGGAGGCAGCAAGTGGCTGCTCACACCGCAGGGTCAGGGATTACAGGGAATTAGGGCAGGTTTGATTAGATTAGCCTGGATTAGAGGCAGAGAAGCCACCCCACAGCTCAGGGAGGCAGGTTCAGGGGCCTGCTGCTACCCTTGGAATGGGGGTCTGCCCTTGCTTGGCACAGCGGGTCCCTCGGGGCTCAGAGGCACCCTGGGGCAGCCTGCACACAGCTCAGCCATGAAACATCCCCCAGCATTGCTCGGGATGGCAGCATTTCCCACAGGGGGTGTCTGTGCCCAGGACTGGGGCAGCTCCCCATTCTCCTCCTCCTGCCCCCTGAGCTGTTGCCCACCCCTCTCTGTGGCTGTCTCCCTCCAGGCTTGGCTGACAGAGATCCATGAATATGCACAGCAGGATGTGGTCCTCATGTTACTGGGAAACAAGGTGAGCCCGGCCCCACAGCTTTGCCAGAGCCTTCTCTTCCTGCCATGATGGGCAGGGGAGCTTGGCAGGGCATAACGGGGCATGGAGGTTACCTACTGGTGACCCCAAATTGCTCCTTGCTGTTCCCATTGCAGGTGGATTCAGCCCAGGACAGAGTGGTGAAAAGGGAAGATGGAGAGAAACTTGCAAAGGTAGTGCCTGAGGGTGTGCATCAGGAAATGGTCACCTGGAGACCAGTCTGACCCAAAATACACCTGGGAGCAACTTTGCTTTTCTTCCCTTGTTGTTCTCTCCCCTTCCTCCTCATCTGTTCTTTCTCTCAGCTTTCACTAACATTTCTTTCTTCTTTGTCCCCAAAAATTATTCTCAAAGTTGCCTGAGCTGTGGTCCCTGGCTCAGTCTTCCCTGCCCACCACGGGAGGGTGTGAGCTCCCTAGGCAGGCAGTGACACCAGCCAGGGCCTGGGAGCCCCTGGGGACATCCCAGGTGACATTCCTGATGCTGCTGTGTCTCATCCCACAGGAGTATGGAGTGCCCTTCATGGAGACCAGTGCAAAAAGTGGCCTCAATGTGGAATTAGCATTCACAGCCATTGCAAAGTAAGTGACTGGAGCAGTGGCCGTGCCAGGCACCTCTTCCACAGGGACACAGCAGGCTGTGGGATAATGGCTGGCACTGTCACCCACCTCCTCATTCCCTGGGGCTCACCTTCAGCTCTTGTGCTGGAAAGAACTTGCCCTCTCACATGAGATAGGGAGGGGTCAGGGGGAGCTTTAGCTAAGTGTCCAGGCCAAGTTGGGTTCAACTGGGCTGGGCCAGGCAGCTGGGAATCAATCCCAGAACGGTTTGGGTTGGAATGGACCTTAAAGCCCACCCAGTCCCACCCCCTGCCAGGGGCAGGGACACCTCCNGTCCAGCTTCTCCCAGACTAAATCCTTTCTCCCAGAAGCAGGCAGTGTAAGAGTTCGGCATCTCCCCTTCCCACAGGGAGCTGAAGCACAGGGCCATGAAGCTGCCCAACGAGCCCAAATTCAAGCTCCACGACTACGTGAAGAAGGAGGTGCGAGGCTCGGGCTGCTGCAGGTCCTAACGCGGCGCCCGCCCAGAGACTCTGCCCGTGCCCGTGCCCAGCCGCGCCCCGCGGGCACCGTGTGCATGTCTGTCTGTCTGTCTGTCCGTCTGTCGTGTCCGTGTGTGCCCCGGGGGAGCCGGGACGTGGCCCCTGCCAGCGGCAGCAGGAGCAGCTCCCGGGAGGCGCTCCCCGTGCCCGCAGCGCTCCGGCTCATCCCGGTGGGAGCGGGTGCTTGGGAAGGGGCTGGGCTGGGCTGCTGTAACCGTAGTGAGAGCCAGGCTGTGTCGCAGGGGAACCAACACCTTCTCCCCACCCGCGAGGGAAGAAAGCCCTGAATTGCCCTCTTTCCCTGCATACCTGGAATTCAGCCCCTGGCCCGGGGCGTGCAGGAAGGATGTGTTTTAAGGCAACCATTTTTGTAGTTGCACCCCTGAGAGGTGGGTCACACCTCCAGGGAGAGGGATCCTCCTGTTCCTTGCACGCACAGAGCTCGGCTGTGTCTGAATGAGCTCCTGCACACCTGGCTGTGTACAGAGATTCCTGGATGTTTATCCCTTTGGGAAAGGCTTTGGTTCCTCTCCTTCTGCCGTTTCTAGTACTTTGAGAAGAAAACTACTGATGTATTGCAGCTTATTCTAAATACCTTCCTGTGTGTGTGATGGCGTTCTCAGACTGCAACAACGCTTTGATATCTTCAAAGTTCTCTTGGGCAGCTCTTTCTTTTCACCGCAGAGAGCTGGGGGGAAGCTGCAGGCAGTGGTTTTACAGGCTGCAGACTCCTGCCAGCTCTCTTCAAGAGCCTCCTCACCCCTTTGGTCTGTGTCAGGCTTTTGGCTGTTTTTTTGTCAAGCTGCACTTCTAAGTACAAATTTGAATCTGGATGAAGTGTTTGGCCTTTGGCAGTTCTTCCCTTTGGAAACTCCATGTGCACATCAGCAGGTGCCCGCTGTGCTGAGCCTCTTGGGCCACTTCAAATGAAAGAAAAGAACCCATCCCAGCCACCCCAGTAGCTGATTCACAGCCCTACCCCTCATCTGGCTCGGAATTTTGGCTCCAGCACCCCCTTCCTGACAGGTACAAGGAGCCCCTGAGCTCCTCAGTGAGCTGCAGCAGCACGAGCAGCTACAGCCCCACAGTGTGAAGGGGGAACCTACTGAGAACAGAGCAGTTTTTTCCCCTAAGTAAGTTTTTTTAGGGAGAGACAAATCTTAAAATGGTCTGATTTAAATTTTGAAATAATTTGTGGAGAACCCCTTCCTGCAGGGTGTTTGCCTTCGTGGCAGACCCTGCTGCCAGTCCCTCAGGAGCAGGCAGGTGGGGGACGGCTGTCAGGGATCCCCACAGATCCAAGGGGATGGCCAGCACTGCAGCTCAGCACCAGTCCATTCCTCAGCGAGCCTTTCCCTACAGTAACAGGAAAAATTCTCACTGAGAAGCATCAGGATCTGCTGCAGGTGCTCTCAAGGTTTGTTTGCAGGTAGCAGAGCCCAGGGCAGGCTCTGAGGGGCCAGAATTGTGCAGGAACGTGTAGAACTCCCTGGGTGAGCTTTGCTGGACCAGGGTGTCCCAGAGACCACCACCCCGGGCTCTGCAGCACTCACTCACTGCCTGAGGGAGAGTGGGATTCCAGGGAGTCCCTGGGGTTTGGGGCTGTGGGGGGCAGGACCAGCTGGGCAGCTCTGAGCCCCGAGCTGTGTCCACCCCATCCTGCCCCTGGAGCAGCTCCATCCCGAGGTGACAGGAGTCTCCCTACAGGCAAAATTTAGCAGCAGGATTCCTAGCAGATTCCTAACTCCAGGCTGCTGCCTTCCCTCTCTCTCTGACTGGCATCTGTCTGCGAGACAAAGCTCTGACAACTGGTCATGTCTTGCTCCTTGTGGGACCAAAACCAATTAAAAACTACTTTAAACGAGGAAGATGTAAATGTTTCCCTTCAGAGCATTTCCAACCTGCCTGTGGGGAGCCAGCTCTGCCAGAGCAGAAACCTCACAGCTGTGTCTGTGGAATCAGACCCAAGCTTTGAGCTCACTGAGCCCAGTCTCTCCCAGTGCCTGCAAACCGGTCCGGCCCCAAAGCTCCTCCCCACGTGGCCATTTGGGATTTTTTTCCACAGGCCTCTGCTGCCACCACGCGATGCTGCAGGGATTGCTCAGTGCAGCGTTAATTATTTGATGCAGTGTTAATTGCTCGGTGCATCCAGCATCACCTGCAACTCCTCATTTCTGCTGGCTCTTGTTTACAGCTTTCGGTTCATTCCTGTTAATAAAAGTTTTTGATAATCTCCGTGGCTACAGCAGTGTTTTCAGTGTCTGAACACACTGTGCATTCCAATAGTTCACCTCTCCTGAACCCATGTGGACCCCCGAGGCTGAACCACCAGGGGCTGTAACCCAGTTTATATTGGATATTAGGAAAATTTGTCCCCAAAAAGAATTTGTCCAGCCCTGGCACAGCTGCCCTGGGCTGGGGAGTCCCCATCCCTGGAGGGATTTAACAGCCCTGTGGATGGGGCACTTGGGGGTGGGCTTGGCAGTGCTGGGGGAGTGGCTGGACTTGGATCTCCGAGGTCTTTTCCAGGATTCCAACCAGAGGGAGCTGGGCCGAGCTGCAGTTTATTTCAATATACTCTGGTCCCGCTGGGTGCCCAAAGAGAAAGTTTTAAGTCAGTCTGTGGTTTTACACGCCACATTTTGTGGGATTTGTGAATAACAAGCAAAAGCCAAGCAAGTCGTCGAAAACTTTATTAAGCTAAAAAATTGGCATTTTACAGAAGCCAAAGTTGAGATACAGCAGCGAAGAGTTTAATGACAAGGCTGGACTTGATTAGAGGTTGGGAAAAAAACATTGCTGGAATAACTTGTGATATTCCACAAAGCCAAGCAGAATAAAGACTTAAATTCTGGATCTACACACCGCAGCACTGGAGTTAGAAGTGTAAATCCCTTCAGCTGCCCACACCACAGCGGGGTGTTCGCCTTGAACTATCCCCCCGTGGGGCAGTAACAATGGGGGATATTTCTTGCCCCCCAGCCCGTTCCGCAGCCCCACCGATCCCCCTGCAGCGGCTCCCACACGGGGCTCAGCCCCACTTACCACAGAGAGCACCCGGGCCTGGCGCCGCCGGTTCCGGCCGAGCCTGAGGGGAGAAGGCAGAGGTGAGGGGGGGAAAGGCCCGACCGCCCGCTCGGCCTGGCCCGGCTCCCGCGAGCCTCAGCCGTGCCGGCTCAGCAGGGGCCGCGGCCGCCCGCCGCCCTCAGACGAGGTGTCAGAAAGGTCGGTATGGCTCATCAGCGGCCCGCGCTCGCTCCCAGCCCCTCAGCGGCAGCCCCGCACCCGCCCGGCCCGCTCCCCTCCCCTCCGGCCCGGCCCGGCCCGGTCCCCTCCGCACCTCCGCCTC
>VXBX01004123.1:382896-413217 GCA_013400415.1 Scytalopus superciliaris
TCTGTCCGCGGCCGCCCCGGCCCCGCGGGGTTCGTGCCCCGGTTCGGGCCGTGCTGAGGGCTCTGCCCGCTCGCAGCCCCCCCGGTGACACACACACACACACACACTGTCCCTGCCCCTGGCCCGGCACTGTCAGTACCGGGGGCTGCCCCGGGCCCAGCGCCGGGCAGGGCAGGGACCGGGGGGCTCGGGGGGGGAGCGGCTCGGACAGGGCTCACCGGGGGCTCTCCGGGCTGCTGTCCCTGCCCCGGCGGGGCTGTGGTAACAGCTGCGGCCCGGCACGGGGTTTCCCCCCACTTTGACAGCGTCGCTTTGGCTCTGTTTCGGTCCCAGCGCTCTGATCGTGCCTCGCTGTGCGTTCCCCCCAGGAATGTGTGCTCAGCCCGTGCTGGGTTCCTCTCAAACTGAGAGGGTTGCTGCGGTGTGGCTCGGGTGTTTGTCCATCGGGGATTGCAGCCCACAACAGGGTTTGTGAGGAGAGGGCTGGGCAGTGGAGGATGGTTCTAGAAAGCCCTGACTGAGCAAAAGTGGTGTGAGACCACGGAATCCCGGAGTCCCTGAGGCTGCAAAAGCCCTCGCAGCCCACGGAGCCCACCCTGTGCCTGATGCCCCCAGAGCACTGAGTGCCACAGCCAGCTATTCCTTAAACACCCCCAGGGTGGGCACTCCAAACTTCCCAGGGCAGCCCCTAGCAGTGCCTGACCACCCTTTCCATGGAGAAATTCTTCCTGATGTCCAACCTGCCCCTCCCCTGGAGAGGGAAATTTGGGATTTCCTAAGGAAGCTATGGGAGCACAGAGCTGTCCACACTCTGCTGGGTCCCCCTCCAGTCCCCACCAGGGCACGCTGTCTGGATCAGGGTGAATCCAGCAAAAAATCTCCATTATTGGGTTTTAATTTGTGTGCAGACTTCTCCAAGGGAAGGAATGTTTGTTTCACCCTGAGAGAGGTTCAGTTTTACCCACTGACTTTGGGAAACCTGAGCCAAAGTGGAGCTTCCAGTCAAGAAATGCTGGTACCTTCACTGGTAACACCCCAACAGGTATTTTCAGGATATTGATTGAACCCAAAAGGAAAAAAAAAGCCCCAATCCATATTTTTCAAGATGTTTGGTTCCCATAGCCAAGGCATCCCAGGGTGACCCTGGTGGCTCTGCAGGGTGGGCCCACCCCTGCCTGTTCCTTCAAGGGCCTTAAGCCACGTGTGAAGCACCACATGGAAGTTTGTGTCCCCTGGCTGGGACCTCTGAGCAGGCAAACATTCCCTTCCCGGGGCTCCACAATCCCGACCTGGAGCCGCAGGGAACCCCCCGGGGCTCTGGGGTGTGGCTGAGCACCCTGTGCTGGAGCCAGAGCCAGCTCTGCCCTGCCAGGAGCTGCTGCTGAGCATCCCTGCAGTGATCCTGAGCATCCTGAGCCCTTGCAGCCTCGGTCAGGGTTCAGCCGTGGGTCACCCCGAGGGCTGAGCATTTCCCTCTCCCGTGGGACCTTCCAAGCCCTGCTGGCCACGGCTGTGGCATTTCCTGGAGCATGAGCATACCTGTCTCACAGGTTGTCTCAGCCAAGCCCAGCTGTGCCAGCAGAAAGGCACTGGAGAGAAGATCCTTCCTGGTATCACTAACTCAGCGCTTGGATTACTTGGACAGGTTCAGCCTGTCAGAACTCTTCCCTCCTGAGTTTTCTTCCCTTTGCTGGCCCTTCCCTGCCTGTGCCCCTTTGCCGTGGGCACAGTGGGGGACACACTGGCACATCCCCTCACCCCTGGGCTGGATCAGGGGTGCAGTGGCAGCTGGGGTAAGGAAGGAGGTGGCTGGTGGCTCACAGGGGTACGTGTTGCCCTTTGGAGTTCCCCCTAAGGGCCCAAGGCAGCAGCACCCCAAATTACCCATTTAGGCTGCTCCTGCTGTTGCCTGGAATACCTAGGAAGAAAACTTCCACGACAGGGCAAGGCAGAGAAAAGNTGACACAGAGGTTAAAATCTAGCTTAAGTATTTGGTACAGGGGTTATAAGCTACTTTTTAAATGCAAAAGACTATAAAACTATAGAAAATTACATTAAAATCTACAACTATATTAAGGCTTATGGCAACACTGCTCTGCCTTTAGCACAGCCCAAGCTCACAAGTTTCATCAGTCACCTTCCTGCCTCCCATGAGGTGTCCTGGGGGCTGCAGTGGGGCAGCCCCAGCTCCTGGGACACCCCCACGGTCAGTGCCTGTATTTTGGGCGAGTCCTGCTCCCCAGCTCAGCCTTTGTGGTGCTTCTCAGTTAACTGGGTTTCCCTGGATTGTCTCTCCAAGCAAAGACCGTGTTGCTGTTTGATATCCAGAATTCTGAATAGTTTGGGAACTCTCTAAAGAGGGAGAGAAACTCAAACTCTCCTTAAAGCGAGCAGTGCACTGTCCTGTCCCCGGAGCTGTCTCTGCTCTCAGAAGTGAATCCTCGTGTGCTCGGAGAGGGTTGTTTTTCCTGCGCTGAGCTGAACCCGGAGCCTTCCCGGAGCAGCCAGGGCAAAGCTGGGAGGCAGCGTGGAGATTGGCTGAGCTGTGGGATTTTCCAGCTGGATTTACATATCGCCCACTGCTCCGCATGCCTTTGTGTTTAGCTCAGCGGGGAGCGATGCGCACAGGCACACAGCTAGCGGAGGGGAAGGCTGCCCGCAGCCCGGGGCTGGGCATGGGGCTGCCCTGCCCGGCTCTGCGCTCCTTGCACACGGTGAGTGTCCCCCAAGGACAAGTCTTGGCTCCGGGGCTTGGGTGTCGGGCTGTGGGCAGCGTTCCCTGCGAGGCTGCTTTAGCCAGCACAGCAGAGAGAGGGAGGAGCTGTTTCCATCCCTGGAATCCGGCACCGGTTTGGAAGGGGGTACCTGTGGCCCGGCCAACAGCTGTGCTGGTTTCGTGAGCCTTCCGAGTGACCTTTGCAAGGACGTGGAATTCCTGAGTGCAGCCACTCACCAAGTGTGTTCTGAGGCTGTTCCTGGTGGTTTCAGGACTGGGAAAGCCTCGATTTTCCTCTGGCAGAGTTGTGAGGAGAGGCAGTGTCCTGCTGCTCCCCTTTGTATCCCAGGTCACCGTGGGGGAGTGATGTAAATCCGTGGGTTTTGGGAGTTGTGGGACACTGGATGGGGCTGCTGTCTCAAAGCTGTCCATGGATTTGCCATAGTGGAAGTGTCCACATCCACTGATTCCTTTTGGCATCGAGGATTCAGTGCTTGTTTCTCGGAGGGTCACAGTCTGATCAGTGAGTGGAGGTGTCTGCGTTGTGTCTCCTGCTTGTTCTCAGTGGCAAAGTCCACTGAAACTGTACAAAAAAGGGCAGGTGACTGGGATTTACTGGATCTGGGTTTTTTGTGAAGGAGCTGATGCATTTCAGCCTGATCTTTGCAGTGCTCCAGTTGCACCCTGAGGGCAAGAGTGTGACATGAAGTTTCAAAGCTTTGAGCAGTGTTGGGAGGGGGGAGGGAATGGGGTGAAAGTGATACTTTCTGCTTTTTGACTCATGATTATGGCTCAGGTTTCTTAGTACTTTAATCTGGAAGAATTCCACAATGTGATGGATCAGTCACAGCTTCCCAGAGGAGTGCAGTGCAGCCAGTAAGGCAAAGCAGCTGGAAAAGGCCTCGGTGGTGGCACAGGATTCAAGGAAAGAAGGAGCTTTGATTGCCTTGGGTCTAGCAGGGCTCCAGGAGAGGAGAATCCACGTGAGACAAACGTTCCTCTGCCTTCCTTGGGAGAACAGGGGTGGAATCTCCCCATACCTCAGGCTTTGCTGCTGAGCTGCCATGTCTCAGGCTTTTTAAATGAGTTGCAAACCTCTTTCTCTACCAGATTTGCAACAGCAGAGCTTGAGCCAGCCCACAGGACCCTGTGGGGTCTTGGCAGCCACTTGGTCTCTCTGTCAGGCAAGGCTGAGGGGCACCAGTAAGCACCTGTTGTGGTGTGAGTGGTGTAGGTGACTATTCTCAGGTTTTAAAGGCTGATAATTCCTATCAAGATCTGCCTTGCACAGAGATGACCATTCCCTCCCAAGGGACTGCAGCAGGACTGAGATTTTTGCCTTGGAGGGGTAGGACATTGTTGGTTTGGCCCTTGGCTGGGGTTTCATTCTTTTTCCTTAACCAAATCCCCAGTTTAACAATGTGATGGTCTCTGGATGTGCCTGTTCTTTGAGAGGATGTGAAAGAGCACAGGCTGTGAAAGGCACAGCACGAAGCCCTGCAGCACTAGGACCAACTTTTAAAGCACCTTTTGATTAAGGTGTTTGTTGGAGGAGCTCTGAACATGCCCAGCAGTGACTGGGGAGCTGCTGAGCCCAGACATGGCTGTTTGGGTTGGAGGGGTCAGCACTGCTGAGCCCTGGTCTGCACAACAAAAATGGTTTAGCAGGTGGATGCTTCCAGGTTACCAAAAATGGAAGGAAAGCTTCAAATGTAGCTTTTGTGTCATGGAACAGCATTGAACGTTGGCCTCTGTTCTTCTTTTAACTTCTTTTTTTAATTTTGGGGGGTGGGAAATGAGATGCTTTGTTCCAACAGAGCAATCACTTTTGATCCAGTTATGGGCACATTTGAAAGTTACTGCTTCAGGTTTTAACGTGAGGCATTGCAAAAAAAATTTCTGTCCCAAGGAGTCATTATCTTTTAGGAAAAGCACCGTATGACATGATTTCCCTTTCTGAACTCCATAGCTCAAAGGCATGGCTGTGTTCAGGCAGCTGTTGGATGTGCTCTCACAGCCCTGCAGTCGGTCAAAGCGCTGGTAAAAGTAGCAGCAATTAAAAATATCAGTTTTATTTTTATTGATGACAGCCCAGTACAATTTTGGTCTCGGCAAAGTTTGTATGACTTACAGGAAAAACTTCTGAACAATACAAAGACTGTCCCACAGAACCAAACACCCACCAGATGGAGGTGCCACATTCTGTCAGTAAGGCTGAACTTCTGCTCATCATTTATATCCTTCTAGCACTGACTGCATATCTTGGCATATGATCCTGGCCTTCCAGAGGCCACCCAAAGAGTGTAAGAAACGTCCTGCTGGGTCAGAGCATCAGCTCTGTCTTCAGCAGTTATGAAAATCATGGAATCCTGGAATGGTTTGGATTGGAAGGGACCTTAAAGCCCATCCATTCCCCCCCCCTGCCATGGGCAGGAACACCTTCCATAGCCCAGGTTGCTCCAAGCCCTGTCCAGCCTGGCCTTGGACACTCCCAGAGATGGGGCAGCCACAGCTTCTCTGGGAAACCTGTGCCAGGGCCTGCCCACCCTCACAGGGAGGGATTAGTCCCCAGATTTTAGGGCATCACTGGGGCTCTCTAACTGATCTCATCCAGGTTGTTGGCAGGAGCAGATGTTGGTGTTTCTGTGATAGAGCCATTTATGTTTATCTTCGTCAGGCAGCACTTTTTGCTTGTCCCGCCAAGTCCTTTTGGTTTCTGTATAGAATTGTGTGGGTTGGAAAAGACCTTTAAGATCCCTGAGTGCCACTGTGGGCCAGTGAAGGAGCCTGGCCATGGTCTTTGATTCAGCATCTTCACCTGGGACCAGCTGACTCAGCAGTGGTGCCGGGGCAGCCCTGGCCTAGACTTCCCTAACTGAGGAGTGACCACTGGGCTCCACCCTCTGCTTCCTGTCTGGTGACCGACTTGAGAGGTATCTATCTGAGGGATCTGCTGTAGCTCAGCATTCTGAGGCCTGTGTTTTACAAGTCAGACCAGATGCTGATAGTCCTTGTCACCATGACATGCTGGTAGTCAGAGAATGCTGTGAGGGTTGGAAGGGACCTCTGGAGATCATTTAGTCCAACCCCCTGCCAAGGCAGAGTCACCTGGGAGAGGTAACCATGTTCTTTAAGCCCTGTTAATGCAGCTCACAACCTCTATTGGGGGCTATATCCACCAGGACAGCCAGTGTGACTGTGCCAGGGCTGTCTCTGGAGAGGTTGGGATTTGAGATGTTCCCTTGCAGGTTGCCCTGGGCCACTGAGAACCAGTTCACAGAATGGGAGGGCAACACTTCGGTCCTGCAGAAGGACAAGGCAGACAGCCTGCCCTGACTGGTCCTGGGAGCTCCCCCAGAAGAGCCCTGGATGTGTGAGAGCCTGGGATACAGCCCTGAAACCCACCCCCTGTGCCTTCTGCCTGTCTCATGGAGCTGGGCTGTGGGAGCTTTTGTCAGAGTATTTCCCTGGGCATGTGCCAATACTCTCAAGGATGTGTAACCCTTCTCATCCTCACTGTGGTGTTGTAAGAGGAACAGCAGCTCTTATGCCATAAATACCCAGGCTGTGAGATAAGGAAGTTCACATCACCCAGGGGCTGTTCCAGCCCCAGCAGGATAACCCATGCCTGCCTTTCCCACTACAAACACTCCTGCTGTGGATGATTTTGCCAGCCCAGTGGTTTCCTTGGGGGTGAATAAACGTGGAGAGGACTTCAGTGGAGAGAAAGGGGGGGAAAAGAAGAACCAGCAGGTGTAGGACACACTGAGCATCACAGGCTGGTGATTGTGTAAGGCAGACAAGACTCTCGCTGGTGTCTGGCAAGGAGACACTGTGGGGCACTGCAGCTGCCACTCGTGGCACATCTCACCTGCAGGACCCAGAGGCTCACCTGGAGAGCAGCCAGAGCAGGATTCTGTGATAAGCCAGCCCACTGGTCCCAGAGGTGATTGCCCTCCCTGCCCTGAGGTGCAGTGACAGATTTGGCAGGAGTGTGATCCATGGCTCATCCTGATGGATCTGCCCTCAGCAGTGGGGAGGGAGAGCAATGCTTCCACCAGCTGCCTCTGCAGCTACTGGTGGTTGGGTTTTTCCTTGCCTGGATTACTACAGTGGGATTTTAAGGATTTTCTTCTTGCTGAGTCTCAAAAGCCTGAGCTGATCCCTGTGGTGTGCAAATGCTGAAACCCATCCCTTCCCCTCCCTCGCATCTGGTTACGCTCAGCCGTGGGATTTACTGGATAGCAGGACCCTGCTGCTTCCTCTTTCCAGGGTAATTTTCCCCCCTCTTTGTTTACTGTAAAAAACACTGAGGTTGCAAGTTAAAAAAAGATATTAGAAAAATTAGCTCCAGGCAAGGAGAATCTGGATCACAGGCTGGAACCCCAACAGAAGCCACCCAGGAGGGACTCTCATCCTCCAGGCCTGGGAGCACAGGCCAGCGTAGCTGGCAGGGTTCAGATGCCAAGCAAAGGTGCAGAAATCTGGCAGAGATTTTTGCAAGTGCTGTAGGAATCTGATATTAATATTGACATCATCAGCTTTTTCTACATCCTTTTAACTTGCTTGATATGCGTTGGAAAAGGCCTTTCTTGGCAACTCTTGCAAGATGTGAGGAACTGTCAGGCAGTGCTCTGGGGAGGGGTCTGCTCTGCTGAAATGCTCCTGTCTCTGTTGGGAGCAGAGATTTGGGCTGAAATCAAATGTTCCTGTGGCTGCTGGTGTTCTGCTGCCTGGCTGATATCCCACTCAGCATTTTTCCCATTGCTCAAATTCCTCTGCTCTCTGTTCAGTGCAGACAGAGCTGCTGCTGCTTGCAGGTATGTTGCTCAGCCAAGCTGCAGAGCATGGGTCGTGCTTATAAAAATTGAGTGGAAAATCCCTGTATTCCACATTTCCTTCCTCAGTTTGGATTTATCCAAGCTCTGTTGCATCCGTTTCAGTGGGATTTTGGGGCAGAGTGAGACTGGACATGCCTCCTTAGTGCCTCTCACGGGACACTTTTCCACACTTGTGGGTTATCCCAGTGGGCACCTGCTTGGGAAGTTCCCAGGCAGGTACTAAGGGTTCACTGTAGTGGCTCAAGTGCCTGCAGTCACTGTTTGTTGCACGTCTGATCCAACATTTAAGGATATTACAGAACTCTTCAAGCTGTTAGTTATCCCCATTTTTGGTTTTCCCTCGCTCCAAGTGCTTTCCCATCACTCGAGTCTCCATCTGTTACATCTGAAGGTGATGCATACCCTGAAAGTGAGAAGGGATTGAAGCTTCTGCATGAGTCTCCAGGCAGCCCACGGTCCACCATCAGGATGGGCTTCCTCTCCTTCCATCTGGGAATGATTGTCTGCCTTAAAACCCAACAGGAACATTTGGTATGCGAGGTTCCCTCAAGCACTGACATGGCTGGTGAGCTGGGAGCATATCCCTGCTCTTGGCCTGGAGTAGCACAGGACAAAGGGTGCTTGGGTGGGTCTGCTGAGATTCTCTGAGGAAGGAATCATGGATTCATATCCCTGAAAAGTGAATCCCTCTGTTTCTTCTCTAAGTGGAAATGACCAGAGGAGGGGTTGGTGAGCTGAGCTGTGTTGGTTGTATTACACAGGGAACCTATGGAGAGGGGAAGTTTAGGGACACATGCATGAGATGATTAAGCATGAGATAATGCAGCCTTGAGATGTGAAAGCCCAGGAAACGTGGCAGTCTGTGCCTTGCCTTGTGGAAGTACTTGCTTTGCTTTATTTGTGAGCACCACATCAGACCCCAGCTGGAGGAGACCTTTTTGACTCTTTGATCTTCAGGCTTTATAGTCCAGAAAGGCTGTGCAGAAGAGGTGAATTTTTGCTGGGAGGAAGATGAGAGCCCCAGGGGCTTGTCCTAGGCTGCCAGAGGGGGGAGGCTGGGTGGGGTTCAGCCCATGTGTTAACCAAAAGCTTGGTCTGCCCTCTTCCACCAGCCACCCTCTGGGTTCCCTGTGCTCTCTGTGCCCTGAGGAACACTGCCAGGAATTAAAGGATCTGATGGCCAAAGGCAGCTCCTGCCTTGCTGGAGCCTGGCTTTCGACTGGGCAGGTCTCCTGGTGCAGCAGCACAGCACTGCTCCATTCCTGCTGGCTCAGAGACAGCTCCAGCAGCTCTGCTCAGCAGCTCCTCAGGGATCTGGCATTTGCAAAGAGCCAGGACAGTGCTGTCACATGTGTGGAAAACATTATGCAGATCCCTGGTTTTCAGATGGTTTTGGGTTTGGCTTTGGAGTTTCTGTTTGTTTGGCTTTTCATTGGAATTTGGGTGGTTTTTTTTTGTTTAGACCATAGCTTTTTCTGAGAGTTTAGTCCTAAGCAGCAATTCCCTGGATTCTGCTGCTGCTGTTCCTGGCTGCCTGACAGCTGTTGGATCCAGAGCTGCAGGGAGCATCAGGAAGTGCTGTGTCAGGCCCTGAGCAGAGCCTTGGTCAAGGACAGCTCGAGTGTCACCTTTGCAGTGTTTGAGATGCAGGTGCAGGATGTGCCCGGCCCTGTGTGCAGGCAGCCCTGTGCCAGGGCTCTCCAGGGAGCTGGGAATCCCTGGGCAAGTCCTTGGTCACAGCTATGTGGTGAGACACTGATGGCAGAGGAGGTGCAGCTCCTGCCTGAGGGTACCCTGGCTCTGAAGGAGACTGAGAGCATCTTGTCAGATTCACTGGGGGAGCAGCATGACTGTGCCCTGCAGCCACCAGCAGGCACCAGCTGAGCTTAAAGAAAGCAAACTCCATGTGCTTCTGCAGGTTACTGTGGAATTCTTGACTTTGCAAACTTGAGCTTAGTGAAAATCTGTGTAAACAGTGGAAAAAGAGAAATGAGCCCCCCTTTTAAAAGATAATATTTTTAGAAAATGCTGAACACTCCTCCAGGAATGATTCAGAGGAATCCAACTTTGTCCTTGCCTCTTGCTTCAGAAAATCCAGGTTTATGTGAGTTTAGGTAAACACTTGGACTTAGTGCTGCAGGGGAGTGTTCTCTGAGCCCAGGAAAATACATACAATGAACCCTTTCTGTCTCCCTTCTTCCCCAGAGCAAGCTTCCCATGACTAACAGATGCTGGCCTAGATTATGAGCTCAAACAAGAACGCTCGCTACAATCGTTTCTCCAGTGGCACAACAAACATCACTCCTTCTGAAAACACTAACGGGGTAAGGTCGCTGCTGGTGGCAGAGCACAGGGACCAGATACCTTCTGAAACAGGGTATTTCCTGGCCTCTTAAAAATCTCAATAGTCACAGATAGAAGTTAGGAATATGAATGTATGTTTTTTCACCATTAGGAGAGATCTGGAGCCTTTATGTGCCCTGACCTTCATTTTTTCAATATTTCAGACAAGAATGGAAACAACTTTTGGACCAGCCTACTCTGCTGTGACAACCATCACAAAGGGTGAGTATTTCATGTGTAGAGCATCTCCCCTGAGCACTGTGGCTGATTCCAGGGTTGTTGTTGCTTTACAAATCATAAAGCTGTTGGTAGAATCACTGTGTTCTTTAGTCAGTTGCTGAGGGACTGGTTTTAGTGTTATCCAGCCCCAGTGTCCAGACATGAGGGAAATGAGCATGCACAGGAGTTGTCTCCCCTTAGACAGCTGAACAGCACCACAGGGAAGCCCTCCTGAAATTAGGATAGTACTACAGGGTTTGATACTGAGCTCAGCACCAAATCATACTGATCCCTGTGATAATCATCAGCAGCACTGAAAATTTCGTCTTCACTCTGTGCCTGACTGTGAGTCACTCTGGAGCTTTGGTGAAACCCCCATGGCCATTTTTAGCTCAGATGAGAGAGGATGCAAATGTCTCTGCTCATTTAGAATTCCTGTGCCTTGTTCCTCAAAGCTCAGCAGGTGAGGGAAGCCTGAGCCCTGACACGTGGGGTGAATGTAGGAAAAGGTCTGGTTTCACTTTGGAGTAAAAATACCCTTTCTTTAGTAGAGACAAAAAGACACTGATTTAGATAAGGAAATGAACATCTGCCTGAGGAAGATGTTTGGGTTACATTTGTCCTGGACTCTGTGTGATTTTGGACACCTGAATATTTACATTCAAACTTTTATATGAGTCTGTAACATGATCTCTATACAAATATCTCATATTTCATTCACCATACTTCCCTTGTGCTGCAAGAGTATCCAGACCTCCCTGGATCCAAGCACTTTTTGTTGATGACTGAGATATTGGCAGTATAAAGTTTCCTTTTAATAGTACTTTTAGCCTGTGGACTTGGTAGGATATCACCTGTGCTCTTTCCTGGGCAAGCTGTCAGAGACCAGAGTTGTTCTACCTGTGTTCGTATGTCCAGTCATGAACAGGAGTTGGAGAATCCCAAGCCTTTTCCTTTCTAAGAACACTCGGAGCTGCAGAGCCTGACCCACAGCTTGGGAATGTGTCTGAGGAGCCTAAATGCTTGTTTCTCTTGCTCTGATTGCCTTCAAAGCTGACGGGACCAACACCTTCAAGCAGCACCGCCGGACCCCGTCCTCCTCCAGCACACTCACCTACTCCCCACGGGATGAGGATGATGGCATGGTAGGTGCTGCCAGGGCCCTCCTGGCTGGCTTAGCTGATTATGTGTGAAATGAGAGGTGTCTGGTGCCCCTCTGGACTCCTCTGCCTCCCTCATCACTCCCATGTTATATCCAAGGGAGATTGCTGCACTGAAGGCAGAACCAGCCTCAGCATTCCTGGCTGCTCCTGTGGTTGGTGCCGTGGGGGAGCAGCTAATTGTGACCTGGGGCTTTAGGCTGGTGCTGCTGGTGCTGGTTTTCACACTGCTTGGAACTGTTAGGTGGTTTCAAAGCCTGGGAACTGCAAATCCCACAGACCCGTGTGTGAGGGTGTACCTGGCTCCTGGGAGGGCAGGTGCTCGTGAGGAAACAGCCACAGCCAGGGATGTCTGGGCTGGGACTGAGGCTGGGCAGTCTCGGGCAGGGCCTGTTGGATGGATCCCAGCTGGCTCTGCAGTCAAGGCATAGAATCCATTCCTATTCCTACCTCCAGATGGGGCTTCTGACCACAGGGAGCAGGTTTGGAACCTGCAGAGTGGGATGTTGGACACTACAGACTGTGCTGGCTCCTTGGAGCTTCTCACACAAATCATTCCCGTGTCTCTCAATATCTCTGTGGAAAAGCACTTCCCAGTTTTGTATCCAGCTTTCTTACTCACTTCTGAGTAAGCTGTTTTTGGGGAATTTAGTGATTCAACAGGCCTCAGGGTTAGCTGCTTAGAGAGAAATTAAATCAGCTAAATCAATTAAATTAAGAACAGCAAGAGCAAAGCAAATCGTGGTGGAAGGATGGACAGCTCTGAGGCCTGGACCTTCTCCTGTCCCTGGTGCTTCAACAACATCTCACAACCACAAGCCCTGTTTAGATTTAAGCATGTTAGTAGTAAACTTCCAATAAAGTACTTGTAGACTTAGTCAGGTTACAAGACCCAGGTCCCAAGCCAGAGATAAATGGATCACTGCTGCTGGAGTCAGGCACTGACAGAGCCTTGGGGTCAGCAACAGCATGGAGCTACAACACTTCTGAAAATAAATTTGACACCAGATTGCAAAGAGCTTTATTGTCAGCATCCTGTAAACTTCCTTCTGCTGCTCAGAGATCTTGCTGTGTTTTATGTGAGCCCGTGGGGTTTTTTGTTTGCTTGCTTTTTTTCTCACAAGTCCTTTGCACATTTGCCTGGTGTCCCTGGCAAGGGCAGCTCTCCACCCCATCACTGACCCCACAGTGCTGGGCCACTGTTCAGGCCACCTTGGCTGTCAGCACAGTCTCCCTGGGCTCAGTGCTGGGCTCACTGTGCCCTTTTCATGAGCTGGGCACTTCTCACAGGGCAGAGATGAGGAGTTTTCCAGAGCAGGGAATGCTGGAGATATTTCATTCAGTCAGGTCTGGTGGAGAAGCTCCTTTGAAAAGCCCAGTAGCACAAGCTGAGGGTTGCAGCCAAGAATGGGGGAGATCTCTCCTGGAATCCAGGCTCAGTCCTCTTGGGCAGTCTCAGCCCACCTTCCCCAGAGTGCTAAACATTCTGAAGCAGAAAGAGCAAGAGAATTAATGAGTCGTTCAGGAAGCAGCTGACAATCCAGAACTAGCCCAGCCCTGCTCTGCCTGCTGCTCCAGACAGACTCACTAACCCTTTTAGGAAGCTTCATTTGCTTTGTCAAGAAATAATCTGGCATTTCCCTTCCTCATCACTGAGTTTTGCCTCCTCCAGAAGCTTACCAAGGACTTGTCAGCCGTCAGAGAGACAGCTGGAGACAAGTCAGAGCCCTCCTGTGACCTCCACCACTCCCTTTTCTTTCCTTTTAAAGCTGCTGTTAATGAAACCAAAAGCAGAGCAGCGTGTTCTGTGTGCAAGGCAAGGATTACTGAGTGGCTGCTGTCAGCTCTCCATGAAAACAGTGCCACAGGTTCCCACCTCACTGTGCCTGCAGGGAGCCGGAATGAGCTGGAGCCTTCATGTGCAGGCTGCACTTGTAGCTGAGGGGATGGGAACTGCAGCTCGGTGTTGGGACAAATGGATACTAATGGATGAAGCCTCTTGGCTGTCCAAAGCCTGTTATTTACAGGGAGCTTCACCTCTGAACCAGAGGCTGGACTGAGTTACCAGCCAAAAACTGTCCATCTTCCATCAGAAGATGTCTGGGTGCTCCAGCCGGGGGCTATTTGAAGGGGCACCTGATGTTTAATGCAGAAATAAGGTCTCTCGACTCTTATCCTTGTTTGTTGACAAGAGCCAAGGCTGCAGAGACCCAGAGGGCCTGTAAATGCCAGCACGTCCTCTGCCATTCCGCATTGTCCCTGCAGCCCAAGGGCAGTGAGGGATCGTTCTCTGCACATCCACTTCTCTGCTGTGTAGTTAGCACCAGCTTTACCCCAACCAGGACACAGGGACCTGAGCCCAAAGTGTTACACAAGCCTTTTCTCACACCCCTGCCTCCTGAAAATGCTGGAATGCTGCAGTTCCCCCTCTCCATTGGTGATCCACACAGGATACTGCTCATGATAGACCTGCCTCCCTGCAGAGCCTGCCTGTGCTGCCCTCAGCTCCGTGTCACCTCCAGACTGGGAGCTATGCACAGTCATTCTTGTTATTTTAATAACTTCTGTTACTAGTGGAGGAAAATAATAAACGGAATGGAAACACCTAAAATTGATTTACCTCATAGCCATTCCTCCTCAAGGTTTACCTGTTTAGCCCATAAATATACTGTCTTTAAGAAAAAGCTTTGTGTTTTGGCTTCTAAGCAGATGCAGCAGTTCTGAGCTCTTGGGAGCCCAGGATCATAAAACTGAAGCAGAGAGCAGTGTGAGGAACCAGCAGGATCCTGGTCTCCTCTTCTTCTGCAGCCTCTGAACCTCATCTTACAGCTTCCATTGCTGAGTTTCCTGGCTGCCCCACTGCCCTCCTGCATTGCCTTTGTCTGCCCCTGGGTCTGCTGTCACCCCCCCCGACCCACGGCACACACACAACATGCAGCTCACAGGGCTCAGATGGAACGTGAGGGAAAGTGTTTTGCTCACAAGGGTGGCAGGGTCTGGTCTGTGCAGCTTTCCCTGTGCCAGCTGGGCAGTGCCAGGGCTGGCCTGGTGTCTCAGAGCTGGTGACTGACACAGCTACATCCAAGCCGTGTAGAGGTATGACATGTGCAGGTGCACATCAGTCATCTCCCGGTGCCAGGTGGCTGAAGGTTATGGCTTCCTTCTCCTGTTTCTTTGTCAAAACATCCATTCTTCTCCTTGAAGACCTTTATTTCTCCTCTGTGCACCCTTCCCAGTCACCAGCAGCATCTCTTTGTAAGTAACCCAGCAGTGGCTGCACTCCCAGATGGACTTGGGACCCCCAAATCCAGTCACTCCACGGTCTGAGGAGTCTCCAGTTCCGCTTTGATGCTAAATTGCACGTTGGCTACGTGCTGCTGGTTGCTGTTCCCCCTCAGAGATGCCCTGCTGGTTGGTATCCAGCAGCAGCATTCCCTGGGAGCCAGTGCCAGGGCTGCCGTGGGCAGAGGGCCGGCCGCCGATTGGTGCGCGGTGCGCGCTCCGCTCCCTCCCGAGCAGGAAGCGGCAGAGCCGGGCTGTGAGGGAATTCAATAGGAGGAAGTGTCCACACTTACGCAAAGAAATTTGGCAGAAGTCACATAGCGAGGGCAACAACAAGTGCTGCTGCAGAGCTTGGAGGCAGTGCAGGAGCTGCAGCAGCCTCGGGGGCAGATTTACGGAGCGTTCCGTGAGGGATTAATTCTTCCAGACCGTTGCTCTGCGGGTGCCCACGGTAAGTGTACAATGAATGCACCTTGGAGAGAGGGACGTGCCTGCAATTCAGATGTCAGCCCGCTTTAGGAAGCTAAACCTTAATCCTGTCTCTGAGCACAGCGCAGGGAAGGGCACACAGCAGCAGGGCCACTCAGTGCAGCTTGGAATGGAGCAGCTGAGTTTTGAGAGGGGGAGGACTCAACCTGAAGCCTTTGCACGGAGTTTGGGAATTACTGGGACTAACCAGAGCTGGTTTTATCTCTTTGAAGCCCCCGATCAGCACCCCACGCCGCTCTGACTCTGCCATCTCCGTCCGCTCATTGCACTCCGAGTCCAACATGTCCTTGCGCTCGACGTTCTCACTCCATGAGGAAGAGGAGGAGCCAGTAGGTATTTGGGATTGTCAGAAGGAGCAGTATTAGGAAGTGCAGTGTCAAAAGAGTAACTTAGTGGACCCTTGTGAGAAAACAGAGCGGTCACAGATGGATTTGTTTGCGATGCCTGGCTGTCAGGGCTCCAGCTTTAACTTTGTTTCCACCCCTGACTTTGCTTCCTTGTCTACGATTTCCCTGTCTGGAGAGGGAGGACAATGGTGAGGCTTTTCTGCTTCCCAAATAAACTGTAAGGCTTTGCAAAGTCCTGTGTGATTCCCTGGCTCCACTGCAGAGCAGTGGGGGTTGCAAGGCTCAGGCTGGTGGTCTGGCCCCAGACAGCAAGAGAAATACAATTTCCCATGGATTCGGAGCCCCATCCTGCATTCAGGGCTGTGTGGCACCCCACTGACTTGATTGTAAGCCCCAGGAGAGTGCAAGGAATTGTCTGCATTTTGGGGGAGGACACTTTTAAGCTGAGCTTAGCTTGCAATCCAGTGACTAACCCCAGAGTGGATGAATAAAAGGTCAGGTGGCGTTTTGCCACCGATCTGGGTTAAAAGTGTGTTTCATATTTAGGAACCCAGGGGGTTGTGTTTGCATTTCTGAGAGCAGTACAGGATGAAAAGACAGACCAAACTGCAGAGATTGATCTGAAATGTGAAGCCCTGCTCTGGCATGGCATGGAGAGCTGTGCTGCCCTCAGAGATCATGCTCAGGGTCCTGGAGGGCTGTGCTGCTCCAGGAGGACGTGCTCAGAGCCCCGTGCTGGCAGTCGTAGTTGGTAAACAAAACCGGAGAGATGGGCCCATTGCAGCAGAAACAATGTTGTTTCTGCTTCATAAGGGAATGAAAGAGCCCTTCCTTCAGGATGTTTCAAGAATAAAAAAGGGCAGACTGTGTTAAAATTGCTTTCAAACTCCAGGCTTAGTACATTTTTGACAACACTGTTCAGTCCAACCAAGCACAAAGTCCTGGCCAGTGCAGCTCACGCAGGTCTGATGACTTGAGTCACTGACAGAGACTGACAGAGTCACTGACAGTTTGCTGTCAGGTCCTGATCCTGCCAGAAGCTGGTGGCCCCCAGTTTGTGCTGAGCTGAGGGTCTCCAGCCACTGCCAAGTTTATTCTTCCCCTGCCTCCTACTGGAGCTCAGCAGATCCTGACAGGTTTTGGTGTTGAGATAGTGAACTCCTCAGTGCCCCAGGCTCCCCAGGACTCACCTTTTGCAGAGCTGGAGACTCCTGTGTTTGGACTAATCCTTGTGCTGTCTCTGTTCCTTTCTGTCCCTGCAGGAGCCCCTGGTGTTTGCTGAGCAGCCCTCTGTGAAGCTGTGCTGCCAGCTGTGCTGCAGTGTCTTTAAGGATCCAGTCATCACAACCTGTGGGGTAAGGCAGAGCTCTTCAAACCACCAGTGTGAGCTCCACACGTGTCCTGTGTGAGCCAGAGCCAAGCCCTGACTGCCCCCACTTACAGTTTCTGGTGACTGTCAGGCAAGCCTGGGGCTTGCTTAAAATCAGATGGCTTTTCCCAGGAGAGCTCCCCTGTCAGCCTCCCTGTCCTGGCCATGCTCAAGTCTCCTTGCTGTGACTTCCATGAGGTCTTAAAGTCCTTGTTGCCTGTTCTGAAGGGCTCTGCAAGGAGCTCCAGGGCACCCTGGGAATGGCTACTCCTCAGCTGGGGGGGAAGTGTTGCTTATAAAACAAGAATGGCTGGAAGCTTCATTTAGTTAATGCTTGCAAAGGGATTTGAGATCCTCAAATGAAAGGCACAGGATATTATGAATATTCTTTTGGATTCCATTTTACTGGGATTTAATAGAAGCTGTTTATTATTCCTGCTTCTGTGCTACTTGTGAAGAAAGATGGGCTTCGAGATGGGCTCTCTAATGCTTTGGATGTGCTTCTGATTACCAGGATGGGGCTGCAGCAAGAACAGCAGAGCTCAGGGTTGTTTATTGCTGTGAGGGTGCTATTCCCCAAAAGTGCTGGAAATTGGTGCAATTTTGCTGCACCATTTCAGAAAGCAGCTCTTCACAGAGACACTGAGATTTACTGGTTAATATGGAAAAAACCCCACTGCAGGAAGCAGCCTGGCTTGGTCTGCAGTCCTGGTCTGGCAGCTCTGGAGGGAGCTCCATGCAGCTGTGCTGGGCAGGAAAAGGAGTAGGGCAGCAGATAACAGATAACAGCTCCAGAGAGGGACTCACAGCCACTGCCAAGTGCTGGCCCTGTGACAGGGGAATGTGGCTCTGGAGGCTCCAGGGAACCCGTGGGACAAGTTCAGGGCCAGTGAAATGCTGCAGCCTTTATATTCATTAGTGTGTTAGATTGTGTTACTTTGTCAAGTTAAACTGTAAGAACAGAGAGAGGGAGCTATTTAAAGTGCTAAAATTTACAGAGCATTTAGTGGGCTTACAAACCAGTTGTTCCATCTGCCTGGCAGCAAGACAGGGCAGCTTCAGCTACTTTAGAAGAGTTCCAGAGGGATATGTGTGATGGTCTGACTGGGCAAGGACAGGAAGAGGCCAGGCTTCCCCTTGCCCTTCTCTTGAGGACTTCTCAGGGGGATGGCATGGGCTAAAGTGAAAGGTGAAATAAGGAAACCCCTTGCAGATGTGGAGGGTAGGAAGGACTTGGATATGTTCAAGACTAGGCAGGATGGAGCTCTGAGCAACCTGGTCTAGTGAAAAGTGTCCCTGCCCATGGCAGGGGTTTGGAATGGGATGATCTTTAAGGTTCCTTCCAACCCAAACCATCCTGTGATTCCATGACTATTAGAGCGTGGCAGAACATGCCCATGGCTTTGGCTGTCACCACAATCATGGCCTGATCCTGAACGGGGCAGAACATCAAAGCTTCAAACCGTGTATTTTACCCTCTCGGGGGCAGGACCCGCACTGCACCCTGAGCAAGGGCTGGGCTTTGCCCTGTGGTGCTGAGCTAAAGCAGGCAGAACAGCTGCTGAGGCCCCTGAGCCACAGGCTTGGGTATCTCCCACCTTTCCCATCACTGTCCACAGGGGATAATTTGCCTGCTCTCGTTTTACGCTGACACTGCTGTTCCTCTCTGTCTCCACAGCACACGTTTTGTAGAAGATGTGCCTTAACATCTGGTGAGTACAGAACTGTTCTTGTGTGATGCAGCCAAAACATTGTTATTTTCTGGTTTGTTTGCTTTCACTTAAAAAGAAACCTGCAGATAAATGTCCACAGGGCTTAAAACAAGCTGTCAGTCAGATCTGCCACTGCAGCAGTGAGGGGCTGGGGCTCGGGGGCCAATGGTAAATACTGGAGCTTGGGCACTAGAGAGAGGGCTGGGCCCAGCTCTTGGGCACAGGATGTTCTCAAATCCTGGAATATGCCATGGATAATCCCGGGATAATACACGTCTCGCCCAGAGTTGACCCATTGATTTCAGACAGAAAGCTTTCTGTGGCTGGCTAAGGAACAGGGGGGCTGCATTTGGCAGAGACCCATCAGCCCCTCCTCCCCCAGCCCCTCAGTGCCAGTACTCTGGCCCCTGGTTGTGCCCCACAGAGCTGCTTTAGCTCACCCAGCTCTTCCAGAACCCTGGGGGAGCCCAAGCCTCTGGCTGCTGGCCTGGGATAACCAGCTCCTGCTTGGATTGGACTCTGTGCTGCAAAAAAGACTTTTGTTGGCATGAGCCTGTGCCCCTCTTGGCAAGCTGTTGTTCAGCACAAAGCCAGGCCATTGGCATTGCCGGCACAGTGAGCCCAGGAGGGGCAAGTCCTGCAGAACAGCAACTCTTTCTGCCTTACAATTTTCATCTTCTACTTTTTAGGGGTCCCTCTGCTTTGCATGCTAATCCCCTCACTGTGCTCTGCTGTATCTATCCCAACACACAGATCTGTAGCAAAAGGCTTTGCAGTTGCAATCCCAAGTTGCTCAATTTTGCTCCTGCCCTCCGAGCTCGTGTTTCTACCTGGCTAAAACATCGAGGAGGTTGTAGCCAAATGCAGGTCAGCCTCTTCTCCCAGGCAAAAAGTGATGGGACAAGAGGAAATGGCCTCAGATTGGACATCAGGAAGAAGGGGTTGTCAGGCATTGGAATGGGCTTTCCAGGGAGGTGGTGGAGTCCCCAGCTCTGAAGATATTCAAGGATTGACTGGACGTGGCACTCAGTGGTCTGGGCTGGGAGGCAAGATGGTGATTGGTCAAAGGTTGAATTCAATAGTCTTGGAGGATTTTTCCAACCTAAATGGTTATGTGGTTCTGTGATTGCTGGCCCACAGTGCTGCTGGGAGCAGGAACTGAGCCCAGGCCTGGGTGAGGGAGCAGGTTATGGATGAGGCTTCTGCCTGTGGACATTCACACTTCACCAAGCACAAGCAGCCTGAATTAGAATCATAGAATATGCTCAGTTAGAAAGGACCCATCAGGATCATCGAGTCCAACTCCTGACCCTGCACAGGACACCCCAACAATCCCACCATGTGCCTGAGAGCATTGTCCAAATGCTCCTTGAACTCAGGCTTAGTGCTGTGACCACTTCCCTGGGGAGCCTGTTCCCGTGTGGTCATCTTTCATTGGTAGCTTTCTCAAATTATCATGATTTAACATGAACTACCTTTTCCAAGCCCCCAGACAAACCAAAGACAGTGGCTTGCAGACCTTGTGTGAATATTTATGGCTCATTCCATGGCCACCCACCTGGGACTTGGCTGACTCGGCCAGGGAAGGCAAAAGCACAAAAATCTCCACGCAGAGGCTCTTGGAAATGCTCCTGCACTGTCTGAGTCCTTGCTGAGTGTGTTTTCCCTCCCTCCCCTGGCAGAGAAGTGCCCCGTGGACAATGCCAAGCTGACCGTGGTGGTGAACAACATCGCAGTGGCCGAGCAGATCGGGGAGCTGTTCATCCACTGCAAGTACGGGTGCCGGGCCGCGGCCAGCAGCAAGCCCACCGCCTTCGAGGTGGACCCCCGCGGCTGCCCCTTCACCATCAAGCTCAGTGCCAGGAAGTAAGTGCCTTGCTCCAGCATCCAGCCTCTCCAGGGACAGGGCCGTGCCAGCCTGTCACGCTGGAGCTGCTCCTGCCAGCACTGCCCTGCCAGGCTGGGCCAGGGAGGGGGACTGGGCAGGGCGGGCTGAGGGGACAGTTCAGTCTCGGGGTGGTGGTACATGGGCTGGTCTCAGGGGAAGGATGCTGTTCTCTGCTCCCAGCTTACCTGAGTGCCAGTACTGGGACAGGGGATACCCTGTGAGAGCAGCCCCCTCACATCTGTGGTATGGTCAAGCAGAGACCTTGGGGCTCTTTTTGTAAGAGGAATTATCCTACTTATATCCTAACAATGAAATCTATCTCCCTCCGCATCCTAAGTGCGTTCCCTGTTTTCCGTGTCACCTGGCTGTTGCCTGTTGTTTGTGACTGCCTGAAGGCTCAACCCATCAGCTGCACAAGCAGATGTGCCCTGTGTAAATGTGGCCTACTATTACTCTCAATTTTCTGGCCTAAGCTGGAATTGCAGCCTTAGAGCAGGAGGCTTTGAACCTGACAGTCTCACAGGCTTGGTTTGCTCCTTTCCTGGTAATCTGTGTTGCTTCCATTAGTTTTTGCTCCTTGCTGACTTTCCCTCCCTTTCCTTCTCTCCGTGGGCAGAGACCATGAGAGCAGCTGTGACTACCGGCCCGTGCGCTGCCCCAACAACCCCAGCTGCCCTCCCCTCCTCAAAATGAACCTGGAGGCACACCTGAAGGAGTGCGAGCACATCAAGTGTCCCCACTCCAAATACGGGTAAGGACTTGGGGCACTTCTGTGGGAAAGATGCACTGAGTTAATTTCTGAGCTGCTTTTTGGCTGCTGCAGCCTTGAGATGGCCCCAGGCACTCTGAGCAGCTCTCCCCAGTGCTGTGCAGGGCAGTGGCAGAGTCACCACCCCTGGAGGGACTTAAAAGCTGATGTGGCACTAGGGGACATGGGTTAGTGGT
This sequence comes from Scytalopus superciliaris, assembly GCA_013400415.1. Classification (NCBI taxonomy): domain Eukaryota; kingdom Metazoa; phylum Chordata; class Aves; order Passeriformes; family Rhinocryptidae; genus Scytalopus; species Scytalopus superciliaris. The sequence goes on from VXBX01004123.1 coordinate 404,208, forward strand.
GGGCTTGGCAGTGCTGGGGGAACAGTTGGACTCAAATGTCTTAGAGGCCTTTTCCAGCCTCAACAATTCTATGATTCTGTGAGCCTCAGACATGTCTTGGCAGAGGCAGAGCAAGACAAGTCCTAGCAGAGCATTCTTGACTCCTTGCTGCACTGCAGGGCCAAGTCAGCATCTGCTGAGGTCTGCTCCAGCTTTTTCTGCTGGTTTTGGTGCTCCTGGTGAGCACATAAACTGACACCACACTCTGTCTCTTGGCCCGAGATCTGCTTTTCCTTGCAGCTCCCCAGACAGACAGTCCAGTTTGGGGCCAATGCTCTGGCTGGAAGACCAGGAGCTGCTTGGCCTCCATGTTGCCCTGCAGTTGCCTGCGCCCAGCAGGATCGTAGGATCATTAAGATTGGAAAAGACATCCAAGATTACTGAGTCCATCCTTTGAAGCATAATGAACCACAGTAGCCCTGCTCCTGGTGGGAGGAGCAGGACAGCTTGGGAGCCCCACTCCAGCCAGGCCTGCCTTCCCTTTAGGTGCACATTCATAGGAAACCAGGACACTTACGAGACCCACCTGGAGACGTGCAAGTTCGAGGGTCTGAAGGAGTTCCTGCAGCAGACAGATGATCGCTTCCATGAGATGCAGGTGGCAATGGCCCAGAAGGACCAGGAAATTGCCTTCCTGCGCTCCATGCTGGGCAAGCTCTCTGAGAAAATCGACCAGCTGGAGAAGAACCTGGAGCTGAAGTTTGGTGAGTCTGCACTGGATGAGCTCTGTGGTCAGAGCTGTAGGGACAGGGCAGGTCTTTGGTTGGATGATGCCTTACAGGATTCATTCCATGTTTAAAACGTGCTGAGCAGGTTTCAAGAGGTCCAAGTATTCCTTGCCGAGGGACAAATAGGGGTTCTGTCGACTTCTCTGCTGCCAGAGCATCCTGGGATCTAATCCTGCAGTCACTGTCATGGGGCAAGTCCTAGAAATGCTTGCAGGCAGCTGCCACCTTTCTCCTGTGGCTCTTTCCTGTGCAGTCCATGGGCAGAGGCCCCTGTACAAATCAGCAGGTCAGATAGCCAAAAGTGAGCAGGGCTCTTGGGCACCTTTGCAATGCCCGGCCTTGTCTTGCCTCCCAAATTTGCTAGTTCTTCAGCATCCAGGTATAATTTTCATTTGAGGAGCAGGCACCCTCGTGCTTTCCCTGCTGATAGCAGCAGTGTGTCCTCCCTCCATGTTCAGAGGTTGGGTGTCCCCTGCCTGTTCCCCAGGATGCCCTCAGTGGCTCTGCAGTGACTGTGGGCCTGCCCTTCTCTCGTAGACGTGCTGGATGAGAACCAGAGCAAGCTGAGCGAGGACCTGATGGAATTCCGCAGGGATGCCTCCATGCTGAACGTGAGCAGGGCCCTGGGGGGAGCAGGGATGGCTTGGAGTTAGCTGGCTCTGCTCCTGGATAGGCTTCTCCTGCAGCCAGGGAGGCTTTGGGGTCCCCCCTGCTTGCTGGCTCTGCTTGCCCCAGGTTTGTGGAAAGCAGGGGGATAAGCAGATCCCTGCTAACAAGCTGGAAGTAAGAGCTGCCTCAGGATTTTGGAAGCACATTCCTCCCTAATTCAGACAGACTGCATTCCACTGCATGTGCTGCTTAGGAGGAGCTCACCATAGTTTACCTATCATACTAATGAAGAGGGTACCCTAATGAAGAGGGATGCAGAAGGGACAATGGAAGAGTCCCCCAGAAGACCTTCCAGTTCCTCTCCAGCCAGGTGGGCTTCAGGAGCCCAGCTGAGCAAGGAATCCCCATAACCAGTTTGGTTATTTTTAGCAGTCTGGTGAATGACAGAGCAAAGACAGTATATTCTGAAAGATGTTTCTGTGCCTGCCTGAACACTTAAGAGTTTAGTGCAGGTCTGAGATGCTGTCAGAGTCCTGTGGTCTGTGGAGGGAGGTGGCAGTCATGAAGTCCTGGAGGGGAGACCTCTGCTCAGAGGATAAGTGAACTGCTGAGGAAGGGCCTTCAGGGAGCCACAAAGGCAGGAGTGGCTGTAGCAGTGGAGGGGACAGTCCTAAAGCCATGCCCAGAAGGACAGGCTGGCCTGGATGGCTCTGCAGCTCACACAGCTTCTTCTGCTTTTCAGGATGAGCTCTCCCACATCAACGCTCGGCTCAACATGGGCATCCTTGGATGTGAGTATCCCTGTGGGCTTCATCCCTTTGGGCTGGGGCTGGGGGCTGGCCCAGGGAGCCCTTTTGGGCAGAGTCATGGGTGTGCAGAGGAACAGCACTGTCCCCTCACCTCTCCCCTGTCCTCTCCTTTCTGCAGCCTATGATCCTCAGCAGATCTTCAAGTGCAAGGGGACCTTTGTGGGCCACCAGGGCCCTGTGTGGTGTTTGTGTGTGTACTCCATAGGAGACTTGCTCTTCAGTGGCTCCTCAGACAAAACCATTAAGGTAAGAGCTTGTCTCTTCTGTGCACCTTCTGCACTGTCACATGGGACACAAACTGAGTTCAGTTTGTGGGGTGGGGGGATGCCACTTCCTAAATGTTCTTCCAAAGAATCATAAATGATTCTTTGTGATCACAGTTGGGCAAAATTCTCTGTGAGGAAACATTACTTGATAGTGAAATTGAGAGACAAGCAGTCATTTTTGCAAAGCCTAGATTAAAATCTCATTCCTACTGCTGCTGGTTTTGCTTTATGTGGTGTTTAGGATATTCAAGCCTGTTTCAGCTTCTGATTTTATTTTCTTTTGCTATAAAAAGTCATCTTAGAACAAAACATTTGTCCCTGATCCAGTGTGTCCTCTTCCCATTTTATGGCATGTTTGTTTTTCTTTGTCCTGTTTGCAGTAACTCAAACTGACAGCAGTGCCCTGCTGCAGCCTAAACAGCCCTTCCCAGTGTCACTGGTGGCTGGGCTGGGGACCTCCACAGGCTGCCACGACTAACCCTGCCAGGAGCAGAGCTTTGGTTTAGTTTCCTTGGCTTTAGAGCCAGGTGGGAGAAAATGGATATTGCTGTACTTTAGGGAAAGAAACTCCCCTGTCCTGGCTGCTCTGGGCACCACATTCCCATGTTCCCCCTTGAGAGAGCAGAGTGTGCTCATGGGAGAGCCTTTGCAGTGGCAGAGGAAGCTGTGCTGTGCCATGGGAGCCCTGGGGCAGGGTGGGATTTGCTACAGCAGGAGCCTGAGAGCTGCTCCTCTGGTTTGGTGTGGCGTGTTGGCCTGGGCTGAGGAGGCAGTGCTGCAGAGGGCTGATGCCTGCTGCTGTCCTGGGTGTCATTACCTTCAGCCTGACCCTGGGCAGTAAATTCCCTGTCCCAGCCCAGTGTGTCCATGCCTGGCAGGCAGTGCCCAGGTGACAGACAGGCTGTTTCCTCCTTCCAGTGCTGACATCCTGCCTGACCCCAACTCCTGCCTTGTGTTTCCTGTTAGGTGTGGGATACCTGTACCACATACAAGTGCCAAAAGACCTTAGAGGGTCATGATGGAATTGTACTGGCTCTCTGCATCCAGGGGTGAGTGGAGAGGGACACCTGCCCCTGGGGGGAGTGGGGAGAGCATGGGGGGTCCTGAGCATGCCCTGACAATTCCCACCTTCTGTCCTGTGTGTGCCAAAATTGTGCATGAGAGGCATGTGTTTTGCTTTTTCAAAATGGACAAGTGGCATCTTTCTGGCCCCCCCTGTGTCCTGGCCTTGTCCTGTGGTCACCAGTGGGGTTCCTGGCCTCCTGCTCCAAGGGCCAGCCCAGCCTGGCCTCCCACGAGCCAGGGGCCCCACTCCTGGGGTGGGTGTGTGTAGCCTTGTCCCAGTAAGCTGCAGCTCCTGGCCCAACCAGTGCCTGGGGATGAGCTGGGATCCCCCCACAGCACTGTCCCTCCCTGATCCCCCTTTGTCTTCTGGTGGCATTGCAGGAACAAGCTATACAGTGGCTCTGCTGACTGCACCATCATTGTGAGTACCCAGACCCCACTCTGCAGGGATGGGAGAGCCACAGGCTGCTCAGGAGCAGGGACTTTTTCCCAGAAGGCTCTTTAGCTGCCAGTGGTGTGGGACTGATAACCTGTGTGTGCTTTATCGACTGCCTTCAGCCAAGTCACTCATGGATTGGATTGGGGGGTTTCCTGTGGGCTGGATTTCCCAGTCCCTGCTCCTATATGGGGAGGAGGAGGCTAGTGGTATGAACTGGGGCAGGGTGGTTGGTCCTGATCAGTCAGGACAGTGGATCAGACAAGCGCCTTGTCCTACCTGTGTGTCATTCCTTGCCTCCAGAGGCAGAGAGGAAGGGCCTCAGCACAAGGGACCTGCCCTGCCCCTCATGGGTGCTCTTCCTTAGGGGGCTTGGCAGTGTTGGGGGAACAGCTGGACTTGATGATCTTAAAAGGGCTTTTCCCACCTAAAGCATTCCGTGATTCTGTGATTCTCCTTTGCAGGTCTGGGATATTCAAAACCTGCAGAAGGTGAACACGATCCGAGCACACGACAATCCTGTTTGCACTTTGGTCTCCTCACACAACATGCTCTTCAGTGGCTCACTCAAAGCCATCAAGGTACAGCTCAGGGGGCTCAGGGGTACAAACTGTCAGGCAGATGTGTCCAAACAGGAAGAAAGTGGCGTTTTGGTCTGTAGGTGACCTTGTCACTTTGCTCTCCTGAGCCACAGAGAAGCACTGCAGAGGTTTAGCCTGTGCTCTGTGCTCAAGTCAAAAATGTTCTGGTACCTGGCTGCAAAAATCCTTTATTTCTTCTAACTCTGCAAACCTGAGGCTGCAGGTGGAGTATCCTGGGAGTTCCCAAGTGTGTATGTCCTTGGGCCCCCAGCAGACCCACTCAGACCATTGGAAATCATGTCTGGGCTCCAGAATTGGCTGGGGATTCAGAATGCCTGTTTTGAAACCGCCTCCAAAGGATCTTGAGTCTGAATTCTGTACCTAAAACATGCAGAAAGCAGGGAACAGCTTTGCAAGCTGCCCTTTAAAGCCTTGGCTGGATTCCCATGGTTCTGCTTCCAGCTCCTGGTGAGACAACTTATGGGCCCGTCCATCTGTAAGAGGACCTGTGCTCTTTTCTTTAACTGGGCCTGGACTGGTTCAGCTCTGGGGAGAGATCAGGGCTGGGGGAGCAGCCAGACTGAGCAGAAGGAGAATCTGGGGCCTTTTGGGTTTGTCACCCCCAGCCATTTCCTGCCAGATGAGCTGAGCAGGCCAGGAGTGCTGCTCAGAGTGGGGGAAGCGAGATCTGTCAGTCCCTGCGTGCCAGGGGCTGGGAATGGAGCTTTGTGGAGACAGGCTGGGAGTGGAAGCTCAGAGCAGTTCCTTAGTGCAGCTGTGGTTTGGGTTTTCAAGCCCGTGGCTGTGCTAGGGCAGGGTCCCTGCCAGCAGTAATGCAGGCTCCAGCCTGGCTCCCTCAGGGAACGTGCTTACTCAGCAGTTGCTCTGTTCTATCTGCAAGTCAGTGGGTTCAGGCCATTCCCAGTGGGCTGGAGAGCTGGCACAAGGATCCCCACAGGACATGGGAAAGGTGGGCAGGGCTGGGGAGCACTGGCCATGTTCTGCTCAGCCCCACTGGGGTTCTCCTCCATGTGTGTGTGTGTGTGTGTCTGTGCTTTCTGCAGGTCTGGGATATTGTAGGTACTGAGCTCAAGCTGAAGAAGGAGCTGACAGGTCTCAATCACTGGGTGCGAGCGCTGGTGGCTTCCCAGAACTATCTCTACAGTGGATCCTACCAGACCATCAAGGTGGGACCCTGGCACTGGTGGGAGCCTGGCACTGGTGGGAGCCAGCAGCTCTCCCTGTGCTTCTCTGTGCTCTGCAGCCTGGGTTGGTGGAGCAGGACCAGAGGCAGCTGCTGGGGTGTGGGAGCACTGCTGACACACAGGATTCTCCTGTGCTGATGGCATCTCTGCAGGCTGGGCCTTGGGAGCTGCTGGAGAGGCTCACTGGGACGAACTGGGGCCTCGGCCCTGGCGCCTCGTGCTGCCTCTGCGGCTGCCGCAGCCTTATCTGTGCTCACAGCCCTGCTGATAACAGGGCAAGGTCACTGTCTGGCTGCAGGGTTACCATAAATCTGGGAGAGTTCCCAGTGCCCTCTCCACTCTGTGCTGGCTCAGGTTTTGATGAATACTTCACCTCTCAGCATCTGGGGGACACAGGAGAATTGGAAGTCGCCCTCCTCAGTGCTAATAAATCCCTGTTAATTTGTCTGCCTCAGGTTTTAGTGCTATCAGGGAGTGCGTTGTGTCTGCACATGTGCATGTAGTCACACACACAGGGTGTGCAGTGCCCACCACCTTTTCAGCCTGGATGCTCAAAGCTGGGCAGCCAATTAAGATAACAGGGCTTTGCTCATCATCAGTATGGAACATTCCCAGCTGGATAGATTTGTCCTTGAAGGTGTGATCTGGGCACACATGGAGCCAGGCTGGAATGGCTGCAAGGAGAGGGTCCCTGGAGAGGGGTCCCTGCACGGGTCTCACCCTGCCTTTGCTGTGGTGTTTCCTTCAGATCTGGGACATCCGCAACCTGGAGTGTGTCCACGTGCTGCAGACCTCGGGGGGCAGCGTGTACTCCATCGCCGTCACCAACCACCACATCGTGTGTGGCACCTACGAGAACCTCATCCACGTAAGGGACGGGGTGGGGTGGGTTCCTGGCAGGGAGGCTGGGGGAGAGGGGCGTGGGACTGGCACTGGGCCCTGCCCGTCCCCTCTGGCAGGGGCACAGCACCGTGGGGGTGGGAACAGCTCTCGGAGGAGAGGTCGGTGGCCTCCCCCCAGCACAGCTCCGAGCCCGGCTCTGCCCCCGCAGGTCTGGGACATAGAGACAAAGGAGCAGGTCCGCACGCTGACCGGGCACGTGGGGACAGTCTATGCCCTCGCTGTCATCTCCACTCCAGATCAAACCAAAGTCTTCAGCGCGTCCTACGACCGGTCGCTCAGGGTACGTGCGGTACTCTGTGCCACCCTGGGGCATCTGCCATCCCTGGCACCTGCCTCAAGACCTGGGGCACGAGACCCCCCCTTCCCTCCCGGTGCTGTGGGTTGTGGCTCACCCCTCCTGTGCTCCCACAGGTGTGGAGCATGGACAACATGATCTGCACCCAGACGCTGCTGCGGCACCAGGGCAGCGTCACCGCCCTCGCCGTGTCCCGCGGCCGCCTCTTCTCCGGCGCTGTGGACAGCACTGTAAAGGTGGGGTTCCTCGGGCTTCTCCTGGGTGGGTTGTGCTCTCCCAGTGCTGGAGTTAGGGCATTCAATGGATTAGGAATTGTCTTCAAACAAACTGACAGGAGGTTGTAGCAAGGTTGGGGGGCGGCATATTCTGCAGGCAACAAGTGGCAGGACAAGAAACTGTGCCAGAGGAGGTTCAGGTTGGACATCAGGAAGAATTTCTTCACTACAAGGGTTGTTAAACACTGGAAGAAGCTGTCTAGGGAGGCAGTGGTGTCCCCATCCCTGGACATGTCCAAGGCACGACTAGATGTGGCACTCAGTGTTCTGGACTGGGTGACAAGGTGGGGATCAGTCACAGTTGGACTTGATGATCTCAGATGTCTTTTCCAACCGAAATGGTTGTGTGATTCTGTGAAACAAGGAGGTGGTTCTCAACAGGTGGGAGGTTCACTCCTGGCAGGGTGTCATGGATGCTGGCAGCCCCAAGGGAAGCGCTGTGGGAGGATGAAGAGAAGCCCACAGAGCTGCTCGAGTCACTGCTGTGGGCTCCCATTGTCTCCACAGGTCTGGACGTGCTAGTGAGAGCGTCACACCAGTCCTGCACACTGAAAGACCAAAAACTCTCCCCTCCATCGGCCTGTGGGTGACCACACCCTCCGAAATGACTGCTGCAGCTCCTCCTGCACCAACCACTGCCTGCTGCTGCCCCTGGGCCGGCCCCCCCGCAGGGAACCCGCTGGTGGCGCTCTGGACAGCTCTGCCCCACAGATGCTCCAGATGTTCCCTCAGATCTGCCCTAGACGATTGGAAAAGCAGAGGAAGCCATTCCAATGCCAGTGCCCTTCTCTGCCCGTGCCCCCCCAGGTGGGGACACCCCTGGGGCTGGGGCTGGGGTGACTCTGGGCCTCGGAGCTCCGGGCTGGGCAGGCACAGCCCTTGGCCAGTGACAGGACTGGACAGATCAGCATGTCCCAGCAGTGACACTGGGAGGCTGCTCCCTGGCCAAGGCAGGACTGAGCATCAGGCCCTGCCCTGGGTGGGCACCCAACCCCTTTCTGTCTCTAGTATTTAATTTTACTGCCAAGGCGCTGGGCCGATCCATCTGGGAAGAGATGTTTCCTTGAGTAGCCAGGTACGATTTTTATGCCACAGCCAGTTCTCAAATCAAGTTCCACAAACCCATCGTTCACCACCCTGTAATAATGATCTCCACATTAAACACAAAAAGCCTCCGTTGCATTTTTACTCACATTTTCTACTGTTTTTAAGATTGTAATATAGATTTGATTATTTCTTCATTGACAATAAAAGCAGAAAGAGTTGTTCCTGCCCAGTGTGAGTTATTGCAGGGAGCCAGCACTGGCCCTGTGGGGTGACAGTGGGGATGCAGGGCTGGGCACCTCAATGGGGACAGCAGCTCCCACCAGCCAGGCCTCAGCACCCCAGAGTGCCCTCGGACCACACAGCACAGACACCCGGCACGGCACGACCACGCCACAAGGACTCGGGGTGGTTTGGGGACACAAACAGTGGTGGCAGCCCGGCAGGGGGTTTATATTTTTTATTTTTCTTTAAATATTTGTTGCCAGACTTTGTATAGGAGCAAACGTCTTCACAGCACCACGAGCCATCTACTATTCAGAATAGGAAGAATAAGGACGAGTAGAGGTGAAATCTAAGCACAGAAGAGCAGGGAGCAGCACCAAGATGCAGAGCTGGACAGATGGGATACGATACAGAGTCCATAACTTAATCATAAAAAATATATATATGTATATATCCATCATGTAGAACTTTATGGATTTTTTTTTAGATACATTTTTTTTTTCTTTTTGACAGATATTTTCAGGTGGGTG
>VXBX01004136.1:999-34659 GCA_013400415.1 Scytalopus superciliaris
TCCATTAAAAGAAAAAGAAAAAAAAAAAGGCATCAGACATTGAAATATACGCGGTTTGTTTTTTTCCACAGTCAGCTTTTTATTTATTTGTTTAAATTACTTTTGTTTTTTAGAGGTGTTTTATTTTTATCGCCCTTTCCAAGCTCCCTTTCCCAGCGACTGGTGGGGTCCGGCACTGCCGGGAGGACGCTGTCCGCACCCTCCTTCCCGCATTCCTGCCCGCTGCTTTCCCCGGGAGGACACGAGGGATTTCTGACCGTTTGATTTCCCTCTCTAGCTCTATTTTTAATTTTTTTTCCCCCTTTTCTTTCCCCTGGGCGTGGAGAGGTGACTCGGAGTTTACTTTAGGCGTTGGGAGGGTGACAGGTTTTGCAATAATAAACCTGCTTTTCTCCCAGCCGCCCGGGATGAATGACTTTGAAATTTGCAAACCTGATTGCCAACATCTGCAGAGAAGGAAGCAGCCCGAATCGAGGGAAAAAGATTTATTAGTTTTAGACTAGGTGGCAGTGCCAATTTCCCAGGTGCTAAGAGGAGAGGTGTAAAGTGAATCGGCTATGAAGCCAAGCACATGGGCAAACACCTTTTTTCCTTCCCTTTTGTCTTTTTTTTTTTTTCNATTTCTCCTCCCAAAGTTTCCTTGTCTGAAACCCACTCAGACCAGGAGGGAGGCACTGAGTTCTGACCTCCCTGAGCGGACTAAGCTCTGTTGACGCGTCCGGGAGCTTTCCCACTGCTCTGGGAGCGAGCTTGGAATTCGAGTCCCCTCACAGAGGGAATGGGGTTTGTGGTACCTCCAATTTTTTTTTTAATGTGTTCTTATTGTTTTTATTATTTTAGTTTTTATTATTTCAATTTTCCTCTATCTGGAATTTTCTTGAAATCCCCCTCTCTGTGGTGCCCAGTCTCCCCGTCTGCTCCCCGGCACGATCCTCGCCAAGCTCGCTCTGCACGATCGGCTTCGTCATGGCAATTCCCAACCAGGCTAAACTCCATTAAAAAGATCCGTACAATTAACAGCTGAAACTCCCATTAAACCACAGCAGTGGGGATAGGCAGCGATATTTTTTTGTTGTTGTTTTTTTTTACGGCTTTAACAGTATCGCCTGGAATGATGATTGCTTCCTGCTACCGAGGGGCCCTTTGTAGGTTTGCATTTGCAGTGCCCTTGGTGTGTGGATTTTTTTTTTTTTGTTGTGTTTTTTTGGGGGATTTGTTTTGTTTCTAGGAGGGGTTTGGCGGGGTGGAAAGCAAAGGCTTGTGCAAGGGGTTAAGAAAAGTGGGCAGGAGGCGAAGCCTTTAAATAGAGCCAGTTCAAACCGATCCTTAAATACCACCGGGCTGAAGAAAGAGACTCTTAAATCCGTCCCAGCGTCCTCCGAAAATAAATACGCCCCTGTAAAAATAGCACGATTGGCCATATTTGAGAATCCAGTTATCGCCGGCACCGACTCCTTGTTTTTCCCGTACCCTCTGCTCGTTCCGGCAGCCGGGCTCTGCCCCAGCGCCAAAGTACGGGCGCCTGGGCTGTGTCCGGTGACCCCTGGACCTTCAGCTCCTCTCTGGGGGCTTTCTGCTCCATGGTAGCGTTTTGGACGCTGCTGTGCAGGCTGAGGGGACGGAGACAGAAGCCTCTTTGTTGGAAGCTCGTGGAGGGAGGAGTGAGCTGGAGGCTGAGGCGGGAGAGGAGCCGGCCATCGATGCGGGGCTGCCGTTCCCTGTCTCCGCTGGGCATCGCCGTCTCCCCATCCCCAAGGAGGGCAGAGGGGCTGTGGGCAGTGGGGAGTAGCAGAGTGCTCCCAGTGGGCCTTGCCGAGGGCCAGGGGAGGAAGGGGACTGTTTGCAATGGAATTTCATGCCTGGAGCTTGCTGGGAAGACCTTGCATAAAAAAAGTCTGCAGTCGGTGGAGTGGGGCGGCTGAGTCCATTAAAGCAAGAGCTCGGTCTGCTCTGCAGTGGCTCAGAATATGGGGGTTTCATTGTTTTGTTCCTTCCGTACCCCACTGTATTTGAGTCCTGGTCTCGGCTCCATCCTGGTGGAGTGTGTTGTTCTTGGCAGCCTCTGTGTTTTGGGAGAGGTGGAAAAGGCTCCCCCAGATGAGATTGCGAAGGGCTGCTCTGGGACCGTGTCCCTGCCAGGCAGCAGCAGGGCTGTGTGCGAGCACAGATCACCCACATCCAAAAAAAGACTCTCTGAATTTAGAATAATAATAACAATTAAGAAAAATGTGCTTTTTGGTGTATATTGAAGTATGCTTTCTTGGCTGGGAGGTGCCAGAACAGATCTGTGTAGATATAAAAAAGATGATCAGGCTTTTCCATTAAAATATGCTTCAGAAATATTTTCCAGTGCCTGGGAAAAGAGGCACACCAGTATGAGCAGAGCTGACTGTTAAATCCAGCTCTAGAGTGGCGGCTGAAAGGAAAATGGGCAGACAGAGGGGAGAGATTTTGATTTCCTTGCTTTCCTACTTCCACATTAGCATGTGCATTCAAATGCAGGGATTTAAGGCAGATTGGAGACTGTCCCTGCTTCCAGGCCTGCTGTGCCCAGGGAGAAGTTTTACAGTCAGCTGGGCCAGGTAGGAGCATAGGAAAAGAAATAAAAATACCCTTCCCCCCAGGATAGTGCTGCTGTGCCAGCAAAATCCCTCTGTAGCCATCCTTATAATGGCAAAATGGTGCTTCTGCTGAGCCCGCAGATTTTGCAGGAGGCCTTGCCGTCGGCAGTGCCAGCGGAAGCACAGTTTGCTCATCAGACTGCATCCATGCTAAAATTGTTTTGCTGATATAGATACCAGGATGGCACGGATTCGGTGCCGGACTGATCCATACCCTGCTCTTCCCCATAACTTGGCTGGGAAGGGTGGTGGCTCCTGGATCAGCGGCGGGCTTTTGACTGTGGTTCAACACGGCTCTTTTTGGTCACGTTTTGATGCTGCAAGGAAAATACCATCGGTGTTTAATGGCCCTTGAAATCACAGTTCCCCCTCCCTGCCCGCCCAGGGGGTGGTGCGAGGGGCTGAGCACGGGGGGCTCCTTGGGGCAGGGGCTGCCGTGTAACACTGGGAGGAATGTGGACAGGCTGGAGACCTGCCTAGGGGGATGTTTCTCCTCCCTTGGGGCCCTGGTGAAATTAGATGCTTTTTGATATGTGTTTTCAGGCAGAGCGGTGACTCTGCTTGTCGTGGTGGGGCTCGGGGAGGTGATGCTGGCCTGTGCTGGCAGGGATGTTGTGCTCGGTCCTGTCACACTTTTCATACCCGGCATCCCCGGGGGTGGAGGAAGCGCTCGGCCATGGTGTGATGTCCCTGCAGCTCCCTCGGGCTGATGGCCAACTTGTAGGCTGTGAGGAAGGCAGGAGCAGTCTCTTTGGGCTGAAATGATGGAGGAAAAGGGGCTTGTGTGTTTTTGGGAGTGTCCCACCTTGCACTCTGCTGTTTCTCTGATGTCCCAGTGATTTTCCCAAGGTCCTGGTGGTTGGGTGCATTGTGGGGTGGCATTTCTATCCATTAGGAGGAATGTGAGGGACTGTTCCCCCTGTCCTGCAGTGCCCCATTGAAGTTCTCATCCCAAGTGATGATAGCTGGTGGTAGGGACGCTGCGCTTGGAACACGGACAAGAGCCCAAGGGCCAATGTGGTGACGTAGACTTGCTTGGAGCAAGGTCCTGTGTGATCCTCTGCTGTGTGAGGCTTTCTAATACCTTCCCTAGGTGAATGGGCAGGAGCTTGTCCCTGCCTCTGGTATACAAGGATGATAAAGGTGAGATTTCTTAGTGTGGTTTCTAGCAACCCCTGAGCGAGCCTTGACCCCCACCCAGCACTGAGTCTCCTTGGTGGGGTTGGAAAACTGTGGGTCTCATCCCTGACTGATGGTGTGCCAGAGAAAATCTGATCTGGAGGATGAGACGGTACTAGAAATCCTAGCTGGGGGTGACATGGGGCACCAGGCAGGTCTCTGGTGTTGGGGACAGGCTCCTGCTCTTTCCCAGCACAGCAGCTGTTGGAGAAATGGAAATCGCTGGGAATTAATCTTGCCGTAGACGTGGTTACCAGAGCAGGGCTTTCGTAAGGGAAATTTTAGATCTCCTTCCTAGGATAACCCAGGGTAAAGCTGAAATTAGTTTATAATTATACAGTAAATAACCCCCCATCTTGTCATTTCACCATCTTCTGTTGAATATGGAAATGAACATTGTTAAGGGGAATTAACGTCATTACGGCAGCGTTCCAGGTGAGCGCCTTGCGGTTCGGCCGCGGCTGCGACCGACGGGCGGGTGTCGGATCACCTCCTGGAGCTGGGGTTAGCGCCCGACGAGTCGAAACAAGGCCCCGTGTGTTTGCACCGTGTACTAAACTGGTCCAGTTAAAGCTTCGGGCGGGAGGTGGTGCACGGAATTGGGGCCAGCCTGGCATGTGCTGACACGAAAGCTGCCGTGCCGGGACGAGGAGATGTTGGTCTGCGTTAGGTAACGCGATCCAGCATTGCCTGCTTGAGGTGCCGAGGACAAGGGAGTGCTTTGTTTGGCCTCAATGCTGAAACGGAGAGCATGGTGTGCCCCAAACGACCTGAAAAGGCAGGTGGGATTTGGGACGGTGAAGAGCCGAGGGCAGCCCTGAGCTCCTTGCCTGTGGAGCCAGGCCAGGGAGCAGTGCTGTGTCCAGCTCTACAGCCCCTCGCTGTCTTTTCCAGCTGGGGATGCTGTTTAGAAAGCAGAGTTTGGAGGAGAGTGGTCTGGCATGGCTGCCTCACCCTGGCCATGAGGATTTGGTGGTTCCCTTCTCCCCGTGTTTCCTCCCAGCCCCGTGTTCCTGACTGGCTTCTCCACAGATGTCTTCAGGCATTGCGATGCACCCACCGACACCATCTCTCTCTCTCTGCTGTTTATTTTGCTTTGCTTATTGTTCTCTTCTCTCCAGCTTTTAAGCACCAAGGGGATGGCACCCACACAAACCCTTCAGCCCTGTCCGTGCTGGCTGGGGGATGTGTGGCAGGAGTCCCCTGTACGGCAGCGCCGCGGCGGTGACAGTTGGGCTCCCTCCCCACGCCGCCAGGATCAGCTGTTGGGTGCACAATATGCTCCCGTTTCCCTCTCCAGCTGTTGTCGCTGACGGTTATGGGAAGTGAAAGGTAGTTGAGAGTTTGGTATCTGTAAATCAGGGAGGTGATGGGCAGAAAGGAGGGGCTGAGTGGGGGACTCGGTGTGTCTGAGGCCGGGGTTTTGTTTAAATCCAACCAGACTTGAAATAGTGGCTCAAGGATTGAAGTGACCTTGGGAATAAATTTTATTGCCAGCAGTGGCCAAAGAGCCATTTTGAGGGAGCTGGATGCAGGCAGGCGAGCCAAACATGGTGGGCTGAGAGCAAGGGAAGGAGCAACGTACTATATTCAGGAGAGGATATGCCCTTTAGAGGAATAACATAGATTTTAAGGCACTCAGCCCTGTTTCTCTGGTCCTGTATCCCCGGCAACTTCTGCAAAGGTTGTTACTGCTTCTGCCTCCATCCATCTTACCCTGCCGCATACCTGCCAGCAAACAGCCCTCTTTACCTTTGACAATGAGATGTATTCCCCCTGATTCCCTTTCTGCCCCCATCCCATCTCAGCGGAATTCCCTGTGGCTTGAATATGCTTTTAATACATTTGGGTTAGTTGCTTTTAATTAAAAAAATTAAAATTAGTAATGGCAACGGCCAGAGTGGTGGAGATGAAGGGTTTTGGAGGGATTGGGCTCTGTGCTGCTTGCAGGCAGCAGCGGTCGCCAGGTAGGGATGAAGTAGCCCCCACGTTACTGTGTGTCATTCTGGTGTTTGTGCCCTGGTCTCCTGGGTGGGGGGACATCCTACATGCCATGGCACACACAAGCCAAGCAGATAATACTCGGGTGAGTGAAGATCTGGGCTGGTGAGTTCCACCTTGCCGGTGTGCCGGTGAATGTCCCAACTCCACTCGGCTGGGCAGGCAGACCGTGCCGGGCTCCTGGCATGTGCAGCGTGCCGGGGTTTCCCTTCACAGTCCTGGCGTTAGAGTGGGGCTGTCTCCCTAATGAGATTAGTGACACAAAGCAGCAATTCTTCTGCTACTTTTAATGGATGTTCAGGGTTTGTGTGGAATCGGAAATTCCTACTTTCATCAGATGAGCCCTCTCTGTGACTATTTTGTGGACAGAGCTTCCTTTCCTTGGCTTCAGGGCTGACATATGTATTGGCACAAGTGTTTTAGGCTTTCCCCTCCTGCCCCTCTCTGCTTCCCCTCCTTCCTAGCCCCAGCTATGGTGGATTTTATCTTCTGTCCTGCTTTGAATCTTGCCCATCGTCAGCCCACGCTGCTTCCATCTTGTGGAGGACACGAAAGCTCCGTGCCCTTCCCCTGCATGCAGTAAATGCAGCTGAGAGGAAGGAGAAATGCAAAAGTCGCTCCTGAATTGTTCTTGCAGGTACTCCTTGGTGTCCCTAGTTGAGATCTGGAAGTGTATTATGTGTGCATGCAGGTGTAGATATATAAGGCACCTGTGTGATGCCTCACCTGACAGAGGGCTGGCCATCCCTGCCTGGTGACATCAGGGCCAGCTTGGCAACTTGCCAGGAGTCCAGGGGCTACACCTCAATTTGAATATGGATTTGCATAATTCATCAGGAATTAAGCCGCACCACCACAGTATTTGCCTCTGCATTTATCTCCTGTTATCGGCAGAGGGGAGGTGTGGGGTCCTGGGCGTTTCCTGGCTACAGACACCCCTTCACTTCATGATTTGGCACTTTTTTGGTGCAGAGGAGCTGTGTGGACTGATGCTCAAGAGGATGTGGAAAGGACGGGAGCCTCTGGAAGGAAAAAGGGCTGAACATGGGATTGAGAGGAGAGGCTAGGCAGAGACTGAGGTTTTGAGCCTGGTTTCCTAGGGGAAAGAGGCTTATGAAGTTATGATCTGTGAGTGGATCCCTTTATTTCACCCCCAGATGTTTGGAGTCCCTGCTGAATTTCTCTTGGGGTGGTTTTTGTCCCTGCAGATGCTGTGGAGGTCAGTGCTGGGCTCTGGGAGAGGGATGTATTTGCTCCCGTGGCACACAGAGCAGTAACATGCAGGTGCACCCAGTTTCATTGTGTATTTAACATGTCCTGGCTAGCTCATATCCAAGTGGGAGCTGATGAACACTTTTGGGTCCTTGGCAATGTCCTTGCTCCAGCCCTGGGGTATTTCTTGGAGCTGGTCCCCTCTCGCTGCCAGGACCTCAGTGTTGTGCCGTGGTTGTAGTGTCAATGCTGAGCACACACGTGTTGGTGATGGGGTGTTCAGGCCTGAGTGGGGAGGCTGTGCCTCAGTTTTCCCTTGCAGAGCCACCTCCCTTTGCAAGGCACCCCGAGAGGTGCGGAACCACAGCAGCTGCTTTGCAAACAAGAAGGTTTATAATAAGCAGCGACGGAGGCTGCGTCTCCCAGGGCTTTGAGTCATCCTGGCTCGTGCTGACTGTGCCTGGTAGGGGCCTGGGAGGCAAAACAAACCCACTTCCAGCTGCCACCTCCCTGCCAGATGTTAGTGGTGGGATGACTGGTTGGATTTCAGTGGTGGACCTACCAGCGGAGCAGATGGAGCTGCTGTGGGGAGATGCCACCTCTCTGTTGGCTGTGGTGAAACTGTGGAGAAACTGGTGGCTTGGGAACTTGCAGTTGGGCCACCTGATTTTTGGAGAAGGGGCGAGATGAGCTGCACTGATCTGACACTGTGTGGGCCTGGGCTTGCAGAACTGAGGGTGCTGAGGAACCTTCCAATACCACTGGGCTTGGGCACAGTGTGGACCATTCTGGCCATGACTTCTCACTGTTCTGGGTAGGAGGACAGGCAGGGAGGAACCCAGGGGTGATCCCACCCACCACCCCACACAGAGGGAAGGCAGGCAGGGCAGCGGGTGTCCGTGGCCAGCAATGGGAAGTCGAGAGGAGGAGCAGGCAGGTGACATTTACCTTTCTGTGGAGCACCCAGTGTGTGTCCACAGGGCTGCTGCTGCCCATCACACAGCAGTGTTTAATTTCTCAATGAGAGGGCAGGGAGATGATGCTGCACAGTCCCATTTAACCTGCTGGTGACCTGATCTTAAGTCATTGTGGCTGAAAATAGACCGTGTTCCCTCCAGGGCACGGCTAATGGTGCTGGGAAAGCTGGGATCTCTCTTTGAAGGCTGATTTAATTGCTGCTGGCAGGCACTCGGGGCAGGTGATGTGGGGACCAGCACCCGGTGCCATCCCACAATAACCTCCCCCCACCGCGTGCCTGTAGTTCTCCAGCTCTAGCAGGGAAGGGTAATGAGCTCTTTTCTAAGGAAGGCACGGGATGGTGTGTGGGTGGTGCTGGGTTAAATGGAAGTGCAGGGCTCAGGGAATGGGGGCTCCCTTGTTTGCGTTGTCTTCTGTGTGGACTTTGGGTGATTTAAAGAAATAATAAAAATTAAAAAAAGGGGGTGAGTTAAATTTCTGTGCTTAGGAAGGAGGAGGAGCACCTATACTGAAAATGTGCACCCAGTGCCAGGAGCAGAATCAGCCATAAGACCCTTGTGCTGATCACCAGTGTCTTCACCGTGGTGAAGATGGACCAGAGCAAAGACATTTTGATGCTGTCCTAGAAAATCAGGAGAGGAAGGTGAGACTGCAATCTAGCAGCCAGGTTCTGCATTCCTGGGGATTCTGCTAATCAGTTTGAGAGTTTAAATTATTATTTTTTTCCATACAGCATTTTAGTAAATGTGAAACTGAAGAACCCACTTGGTTGCTTCTCTCCTTGTTTGAGAAGAGCTGTGTGGTTGTGCAGTGAGAGCCTGGAGGTTTTGGTGGACCCCTGTCGGAGTGTCAGGTTAATTACACCAGCAGAAAAGGAGAGACATCCGATGTGGTGGGGGATTTCAGGCTGGGGGCCCGTGGGAGAAGCTTCTGCTGTAGCAGTGTGCAGTGAACCAGGAGAGTTGGCACTGGTTTCAGCATCAGGATTAACGTGGGACCACATCAGTGTTTCCCAGATTCTGTGCTTCAGGCTCTGTGGACTGGATGCACATCATGTCAAGAGTCCCAGTGGGATGGTTTCCCCCCTGACCCCTCCACTGGGAGGAAAAGCCACCTCCTCTCTGCCAGAGGGATTCATATCCCCACTTGGGTAGCTTCTCACTGTCTTCATGGAGATGCTGTCAGTGGGGAGCTGGTGAGTGACCTTGTGGAAGATCTTAATGCTGTCCCATTGGTGCCTATCTCCCGTGTCCCCAAGCCCTAAGGTGCTGCTACATACCTTGGATTGACTTTGACTTGTTGTGTGGTGGAAACTGAATCTTCAGGACGCCGGGGGCAGAGCCAAGGCACGAGCTCCAGTCCCTTGAGCCCTTCCAGCCACTTCTTCCCATTTTCTCCTCCTCCGCCATCTCCAGGCTCTTGGGGCTGTTCCAGCTCCTGGGTGAGGAGGAGGTGCGTGGCAGGGCTCGCTCAGCCTGATGATATTTGTTTTCACAGAGGCAGGGAACCCCTCCATGCCCTGTGGTCACACCCTGCCCATTAATGTGCTGTGGCTGCAGGGGGACTGGTGATTCACTGCAAGAGTAACACGGCAGGGAAATCATGGCATGGCATCGGCACAGGGCAGTGGCTGCAGGAGGGCTGGTCGGAAACCCGGCGGGAGTGCGCGGTGTTCCTGTGCTGACGCAGCTGCGAGCAGTAGTAAATATTGAGCAAGAGCCACTTAAAGCAGCCTGGACACAAAATTCCCACGTGGAATAAAATAAAATTAAAAGAAACAATAGAGAGCAGTGCTGAGCTGGAGGGGGAGAACTCGCCTTGACTTTTAAGGGAGCAGTTTTTGCAGCTGAAGGAAAGTGGTATGGCGGTGTTGGAGCCAGCAAGGGCTGGGAGTGTGGACCCCCTGCCAGAGGATGCTGCCTCCAAGCTCACCAGGGCCCTTAGAAGATTAAATGGGGAGCTAAATTGCCCTGGCAGTTCTGGATCCTGGGGATGGGATCGAAGGCTTTCAGGGGATGCAGAGAATTGAGGCTGTAAATTAAGGCTTTGAAGTAACTGCCAGTCCTGTGGCATGGGGTGTTAATATGGCTGGGTCGGGTTTTGCGACAGCAGCTTGGGACTGCAGGGACAGGAATGGGGACCAGCCACCGCTGCAGTCCAGGCACATCTGATCTGGGGGCTTTGGTTTCATCCCGGCTTGTTCAGGGGCTCGTATCGCTGGTGTCTCGTGCATGGCACAGAGTCAAGGCAGCTCCGGTGCCTCGGGTGTCACTAGAGCTGCCCTGGCAGGCAGGGGAGGAGGCGGCAAAGATTTACACTGTCAGCACTCCGGGCTCGCAGCTGTTCGCAGCCATAAATGTGTGCATGAGGAATAGCTGCGGCTGTGCCTCCCCGAGCTGCGTGGGGCAGAGATGGGGAGGTGTGTGCTGGAGGGGGAGCCCTGAAAGAGTCTTCCCTGGGAATCTGCTGGTTCTGCAGGAAGAGGATCAGGGATGCACTGATGACAGTGAGCATTGGCAGCTGGTGCCGGTATGGAGTCCATCCTGCTAGTGGTGGGAGGGATACTCACTGTTCTTGGACTTCTCCCCCTTCCCCTCCCTCCCTGGCAGGACTCATGAGGACATAAGCGTTTATCCAGCTGTTTGTGGCGTGGACTGTTGTCCCAGTTGGCTGCCTGTGAGACACTGCGAGCCGGACTGGGGAAGAGGTGACTGTGCTCCCGGCCAAGGGCGGCTGCAGCTCCTGCTCTGTGCTGAGCCCAGCAGCCAACTAAGAGAGACCTTGGCTGCAGTGGGGCTGCAAATCTTCCTGGAGTGCCCAGAGTGGAAAACACCCAATGGAAATAAACCTAAAGCCATGCTGCTCTGTTTCTACTGGACTCAGATTGAAAGGTCCAAGGGGCCAAGCTTTTCAGCTCAGGCACCTCCGTGGCCATAGCCCCTTGCAGAGCACTGCATGGTGCCAGCCTGACTCCTGGCAGTGTGTCCATCCATCGCAGCCCAGGACGGATGGGGTGAGATGCCGGCGGTTGGAAGTTATTTCATAAGTGGCAGAAACGTGTAACGGGCAGATGGGGCCAATGGGGGAGAGTTACTTCACTTCTCCTGGGGTGCTGGAGGCTGCTGGTCTTCCGGTGATGGGGCTGTGACTTCTTGGGCAGGCATGGCTTGTGCCCAGGGCTCAGTTTAAGGGTGTGCTTTGCAGCCAGCATCGCAGGTGGCCACCTGCTTGCCTGGTACACACCGCTGGGGC
Source organism: Scytalopus superciliaris (assembly GCA_013400415.1). Taxonomy (NCBI): domain Eukaryota; kingdom Metazoa; phylum Chordata; class Aves; order Passeriformes; family Rhinocryptidae; genus Scytalopus; species Scytalopus superciliaris. The sequence goes on from VXBX01004136.1 coordinate 12,243, forward strand.
TGTTCAGCTGTGTTGGACTTGATTAAAGGTCTTTTCCAACTTAAATGGTTCTGTGATTTTGTAACAGCAGAGACTGGAGAGCCGTCCCAGGGCACGAGCAGAGGCTTTGTGGATGCTGTGCATTGGTGCTGCTGGCTAGTTTGGAAAATAAGGAGCCAGACCAGGAGTGTAAATTCCCTGCTGAGTGGTGTCTCTGTGTTGCTCCCACTTACTGTGCTTGACCCCTGTGCAAGTGAGTTGTCCTGTCTGCACCAGGTTGGCAGCCAGTGTGGAGGGGCAGTGTGGGGATGCCATGAAGGTGCCAGCCAGTTGCCTGCAGCTGTGGGTGGATGGAGCAGCTATCCCAGCACTGGCACACATCCATGTCACATCAGACTTGTAGCCTGGCTCATTGGCCGGACCTGTGTCTGTGGGGCAAATGCATTCAGCTCCAGTGTGTAACCTCCAGCATGTCCCCATCCTTCCTGGCTCATTCAGAACTTAGGCTTGGCTGCCCTTGTCCAGCTGGGCCTGAATTTCAGTCCAGGAATCTGAGGGGACTAAGTTGGAGAGAGCCCACAGGTTTAAAACTCTGGGTGACTGGTGGCACGTGGCAGCCCATTCTGCTGTGGGCATAGCTGCCTGCCTGCCTTCACCAACCTCTGCCAGGGGATGCTTTCTGTCAGCTCCCTCCTCATGGGGAGCTTTGGCAAACCCCAAGTGGGCTGAGCACGTGGGGCCTGTTTCCCTCCCACTTCCCCCAGTGCGACCTCTGGCCTCCGGACGTTTGGTGTGTGGTTTGTGCGGTCGCTGGTATCTCAATTCCTCATCGGTCACATCCCCTCTTGGTGGTGAGTCACCCAGCCATACCTCTTCCCCCAAAACTCGTGCCGTTTTGGAGAGTTGAGCAAAGATGAAGAAGATGTTTTCAACGGGGCTGACACATCTGCACCCGCCAAGTTCCTCTAATAACAGCCCTTTGTGATTTATGTCTCAGTTGTGCAAAACAGGTATGTTTTATCATCTTGGAGCTGGGAAGGAGGAGGACGGGTGTGCCTATCCACTGGAGCATCACAGGGGATGCATTTTGGCTGCTGGCTGTCACCTTGCTTCAGGGTTAAGGTGGCTTAAGGGACAATCTCTGTGCCCTAGACCTTTTTGCCCTCAGAGCTGGACTGCTTTGGATCGTGTGTGCCCGTGCTTGCATGAGATGAGTGTTGATGGTACCTGCCCCAGGCGGTAGAGGCCGTGCTGATGGGCACACGCACACGTTTGGCGTGGTGTAACTTGGCAAGGAAGCGGGGCACAACCAGTCTGGGGCTGGCAATGCTGCCAACTTGCACCTCCCTGCCTGCACCATGGTGCCAGCTCGCCTCTGGGCAAGCAGTCGGCTGGAGGAGCGTGGCTCAGCCTGACGAGACCTGTCGGCGTGTCCCTGGGCAAAGCGGATCTTGTGCTGGTTCAGCAAACACTCTGGCCCCAGGCAGATGGAGATGGTTGTGGTTTCCCCTTTTCCCCTCCCTTTCTCCTGGCAGAAGCCCATGGTTGGGGTGAGCTGTGCGTTGCTCACTGCGGTAGAGTTTCTCCCCTTGGCATCGCTTTCTGGCACAGACATCCGAGGAGGGAGTGACTTGCCTGCGGCCGCCTCCTGCAAGTGCAGCTCCTTAGCACATGGAGGAGCAGCTTCCCCTCCAGGTCCTGCCCAGGGGAGAAGGGCAGCAGATTTCAGGCTGTGTGTGAGTCTTATACCAGCCCATCAGCACAGCTGCTGGAGGGCTGTAAGGAGGACGGGATGCTCTGGCAGTACCTTGGGATTGGGTTTGCATTGGGTTCATCCCCAGGAAGGCTGGTGCTGCTGGTCAGCTTGGTGATACAGGCAAGTCGTTGCACCTGTCTGTGCCTCAGTTTCTCCACCTGCAAAGCTTTGGGATGTACTTTGAGCTCCTGTGCTGGGCTTATGCCTCTCCAAGGAGCAGTGATGCTGCTGTGGACTTGAGGGAGTTACTGGGAAGAGCTGCCTGATGTGAGATGGTTTTGGAGCTGGGCCGGTGGCATCAAGTCAGTTCTGCTACTGTTTCCCAGTTGTCATGGTGACACTGCCCTGTAGGGTCCCCAGCCTGTCACTCTGAACCTGTCCCCATCTTGGACACTTCTCATTCTTCCTGCTCCTGCAACCCTGAGCTGAGACTGGGTCACTGTAGTGGGATGTGATGATGCTGATTGTGGAGGAAGCCCCAGAACATTTGGGACTGGAACTGACCCTATGTTATTACTGGGCAGAATAAGATGGTGAAAGTAGAGAGTTGACCCGGTAGGACCAGGAATGTAACTGGTACCAAAATGCTTCTTTGGGTTAAGCTTCATTGCATAAGTACATACAGGTGTTCTGGTGCTGGATGGCAGGGCTGGAATGTGTCTACTCCCTAGAGTTATGCAGGTCGCCCTATGTCCTTGCACGATGTGCAAGTGGGGACATACCATGAGCATCTGTGCTCAGTGGTGTCTGCAGCATGGGATGTGTCTCTCTATGATCTCCATGCCGGTGTTCCTGCCTGCAGGAGCAGCTGCAGCTGGGACTGAGGTCTGGCTGGGAGAAGGGCCTCACGTGGGGATGTCTGCGGCTGGGGCAGCGGGGCTGGTGTGGCATGGGGTGCTCCAGGGGGTTTGCCATGCTGCAACCATGTGCTCTGCCAGATGGGACTCGTGTTCCCTCGGAAATGTGTGGCTCCAGCTCCAGATGCTGGCTCGTTGCCAGCCCAGCCGTGCTGGAGCAGCACAGTGACGGTGGCACGGCTGAGGCAAATGTGCTGTGGAGTGGAACTGCTCACAGCTAAGCTGGACTGAATGCTTCTGGGTTCTGCCCAGCTCTCTCCAGCTCTGGGAGTAAGAAAAGGTGTTTAGAAATGCTTCACCGTGCAGGTTTTGGGCTTACCGAGGAGAGGTGTGAACGTGTGTGTGCACTCAGCGCCTTTACAGCACCGTGTGAAAGATGAAGTAGCAAGATTTGCCTGCTGGGAACGGGCTCTGGGTTGAACTTCGTGGGCACAGCAGCTGCCCTGGTCCTGCCACCGGAGGGTTGGCGTGTGCGGGTGGTGCCGCTGGGATCTGTCGGGCGATGGATCCGGGCCAGGAGCTGCGCAGAGCACCGCGTCGGTGAAGCACATATGCCGGGATGCAAACATGTACGCAAAAGAGATCCTGGCTGTCTAAATAATGTGAAATATTGACTAGCTCTCGCAGATGGTGCTCCACGTGCAGCTTTGGGGACTGAACTTCTCTGTCTCCCCTTGGGTTTTGGTGTGATGTTGTTTTGATCCGGTTGGATGCTGGACTCTTGACAAAAGTTGTTGTCTGGTTGCTTTCAGTAGGATCGTTGAATTTTGGAGAAGTTGGTTGCTAATGGGGGCTGAGGGAAAGGGAGAAGGGTTGCAGAGGGCTCCTTCAGATTCTCCTGATGGCTTTTACTCAGTTTTTAAATGATGGCTTTGACTGGGATCCTGGTTCTGGCAGAGGGCTGGGTTTGTAGTGTTGCATGGGTGTCGTTTGGTGGCAGTGTTGGAGAGGAATTGCTGCCTGTAGCCAAAAGCATGTGTTATTACCACTATTATGGTGATTGTATTCACTGAGGAAAAGCTGCTGCTGATGATTTGCATGAGGATGTTCCTGGGGGGCCCAGTATCCAGGACATCATCCAGACTGCTTGCAGTAGGGCCTTGGGGACACATTGCTTTCATATCAGCTCATAGATGGGTGTCATGTTTTCTGCTCTGTTTTGCCTTCCTCCAGGCTAAGATGCTGGGTTTGGATACAAGAAACTGTGCTTTGTGTGCACTGTTCTGAATGATGCTCTCGTGTTTTCCCAAACCCCATACCCAGTGCTGGGCACCTAAGCTGTGATGGGCTGTGCTGGGAAAACTGTGCTGGCAAGAGTGTCTTATCACTGTTCTGGAAGCACACTGGGGAGTGCCCTCACCAACAAGTGGCTGTGCTTGTGATAAAACAGCTTACCAGCCTGGTGGTTTGGCTGTTTAGTCTTCACGTTAAGGCTCTGCTCAGGTAGCAGTATGCTCCATTTGCTGCATAGTTGGAGCCCCGTAGAGGTGCCTGGGATGATCTGGGGGACCAGCAGTGGGGGGGTCAGTACCCAAAGCGGGGTCTTTGAGCAGTGCTCCCTGCCATGGGCTATGTGTGGTGTGTGTTGTTTCCATGTGCGTCCCCTCCGCCGGCGCTCCTGGCGCGCGAGGGACCGACAGCCACAACAGTCTGTGCTCCTGCAGGGCTCGTTCCAAGGCAACGTGCTGCTTGGGATGAAACATGTTTCCCTCTTCTGTTTCCCATTTTCTGCAGGCTTCTCCCATCTGCCTAACAGTCTCTACCCATCATACATTCCCCTGAGCCACCTCGAACCTCCCAGTGCCGGCAGTCCGCTCCTGGCCCAACTGGGACAGCACAGCCTCTTTGAGTCACAGAAAGGTGAGTCTGGGACCCTGCATGCCCTTCCCACCATCCCCCCTGGGTGCTCAACCTGTGCTTTGGGCTTGTGTGGCTGCTGGAACTGCTGGATGCTGGGGTGTTGGGGGTGAGAAGCGGGAACCGCATGGATTGATCATTCAGGGATGTTCCCTGGTCGTAGCCGTACCAAAGCTTTGGATGTGGATGTAGGGAATCTGGTCTGGTCCCTCCTAGAAGCCCCAGCGTACATCAGAGACAGGGCTGTCGTGCATCCCACATGGAGAAACTTGCTTGGTCTCCTCTGCCTTGTGCCTTCCTGTCTGAGGCATCCTTGAAAACAGTTCCTTCCCAGTTTGCCTCCTCTTGTCTGTCTCTGTGTAGGACTGAAGGAGTTGGAGGCCTGTGGTAATTTTGGTTGCTTTTGCTCTGCAGATGGGTTCTACTTGTCCGGCCACGCAGGCCAGTCTGCTTTGCACCCTCAGCCTCCCCTCTCAAGGACCGTGGGCAGCCACACGTCGAGCACTTTGCTCCGGGAAAAGGACCTTGGGCAGCTGCACAAGAGCTCGAAAGAAGGCCTGAAAGATCCTGGCGGGAAGGAGCGAGCATGCCGGAGCGATCTGTCCCTGCCCTTTGCCAAGAAGGAGAGCAAGCCGAAGGAGGAGCCCCGACCCCGCAGCGTGGTTGACCTCACACAAGACACCAAGCCTGACGGCGACCGGAAAGTGAGTGTGGTGGAGAAGGCAGTGAAGGTTGGTGAGCGTCTCTCGCCGTTCCTGGCTGAGCACATGCCAAATCGGGGCACAGGCAGCGGGGAACCCAAGTCCAAGAACCCACTGCAGAGCTCTTCCCTCAGCAACTGCAACGGTGGTGGGGACCCCATGCTAAAGGTCCTGGGTGCTGAACAGGACCGCTGTGCCAAGGATCCCGCTCGGCATGATGAGAACATGAGGCCTTCTGCGCACGCCCACGCTGAGCGGTTGAAGCGAGGGGAGCCCCTCCTGCCCTCTGTGGGCGCTTTGCACGTCTCCTGTAGCTGCCCATCCCCACACCCCTCACAGACGGGGAAGATGACGCCGGCCACAACATTCCCTCCACAGCCCGTCCATTCCAGCATGTACACCATCTTCCCACCGGCCAAGGAGCTGGGGAGGGAGCACAAAGTCATCGCCCCCACCTTCGTGCCTTCGGTCGAAGCCTATGATGAGAGGAGTGGGCCCATCCAGATCGCCTCGCAGGCCCGAGACAACAAGGTGAAGGACAAGGACCTCGGCAAGGTGGGGGTGCTGCAGTCACCCACGGAGCGGTGCCTTGCGGATGCCTCCCGCACGCTCTTGTCCCAGGACTTTTCTTGTCACAGCGATGCCAAAAGGATGGAGGTTCTGAGAGAGAAGGGCTCAGTGATTAGGACAAACTCCATGGCACTGAAGAGACAGGTCACTTCAGAGCCCTTCCTCAACCGGACTGGGCTGGGCTCTCCAGAGAGCAGGGAGTTCCTGGCCTCCAAGGACTTGCTGAAGCCAAGTCCAGAGGCAGAGCATCGCCCTTGCGAGCGGGACCGCTTCCAGCGATCCAGCTCCAAAGAAGCAGCAAAGGTCTATGGCACTTTGGACTCCTCCCGGCAGCACCTGGACCACAGTCAGCTGAAACCACCAGAGCAGAAGTGGAAGCCCTTTGAGATGGGCAACTTTGCCACCACGCAGATGGCGGTGTTGGCCGCTCAGCACAACCACGTCACGCGGGTGGAGGAGGAAGCCAAGAAGGTCTATCTTGACCCCAGCGGCCTGCCGCGGTCCTCGGTGGTGGGCTCGCGGGGCGCCGCGGATGTCCTGCACCCCACCTCGCACGGAGAAGGGTCGGCCATGCAGAGCCTCATCAAGTACAGTGGCAGCTTTGCCAAGGAGAGCACGTCCCGGCAGAGCTGCGGCAAGAAGAGCCCCTTTGGTGGTTTGGGCAATGTGAAGTTGGACTCTGCACAGCTGGGAGCCTCCAAGGTGCAGCAGCTGCTGCTGCAGCAGCCAACGAAGCAGCTAAAGAGGGACCCTGAGAGACCCGAGAGTGCCAAATCCTTTGGCCGTGAGAGCATTGGCTCCCAGGGCGAGGTGGAGGTGAGGCACTTGCCTGTTGGTATCGCCGTGGCTGTGGCCCGGCAGAAGGACAACAGCAGCAGCAGCAGCAGCAGCAAACTGGCGCCCAGCTTGGCAGACCGGGATCGCTCGCTGTCTCTCAGCAGCATCAAAGGTAGGTTATCTAGATGTGTCTCAGGACTTCCCTGTGGGATCTCTCCCCTAGGAAGAGCAGCCACACAGTGTAGACTGTGTGCCATGCACTGAATTTGGCATCCTCAATCCCTTTGCTTCCCTTCACAGCCATGAGCATGTTGTAAACCTCAGTGGGAAGCAAAACTCCCTGTGCAAGAGGTAGTCAGTTCTCTGTTCCTACTTCCATCCCCCCTGCTGATCTCTGAGGGCAACCCCTCTCCATGTGTTTGATCCATTAGCAAAGGGAGTGGCAGAGAAACCCCTCAAACCAGTTTTGTGCTGGTGTTTTAATCTTGTGGTTTTGATTTAAGCCATGGTCCTGGCTGAAGGGGGTTGGCACTGGAGAGATTTTGGTGCTCAGCTTGGCTTGTGTAGCGAGATAATGTCTGGGGGCTGCCTGACACGGGGCTCTGGTGTGCCAAGGAGCGATGCCAAAGCAAGCAGCAGGCAAGCAGTGGTTGCCTTTCCATTTTCAGCCTTTGCCTTCCCCATTTTTCTGCCTTTGCCCCCCTCTCCCAAACCTCAGCGGTGAGAAGCAGTTTCTCTGAGCCAGCAGCCCCTCTCCCCATTCCCATCGCCTCCCGATGCCCTCCCCACGGCCAGGCGGGAGCCGACCGAGGACCTCGTGGGCAGCACAGGGAGCTGTTTGTTCAGCCGTTCAATCGTCCCAGACGCTCCCAGCTTGCGTTAAATGTAATTTACTGAGCTGAACTAAAAGGCTGCAAACAAGGGTTGAATTCTGGCAGGCCTCTGGGCTCGTTGCTAAGTGATGCAGTTGGCTTTCAGACAGAAAACAAGACTGCTTTTCTCCTCCTCTCGCCCCCCAAATGCTGCCCCCCCTTTGTGTGCCAGGAGATATTCGTCTAATAACATTAGCTTGCTTGCGCTGAGTGGACGGTGCTTGAATGTTTAGACCTTTTAAGAAGGAGAAAGCAGGCTTTAGTTGGCTAATCTGTAGTATTTGGCAAGTAAAATGCAAGTATTTAGTACTGGGCATTGGTTGTCAAGGAAACAGACCTAAGCCTTTCCTCCATGCATAACTGATTGAATTTCTCTATGCAGTCCGTGCGTCATGTTCATATATATAGACAGAATGATCATTCACTGTCTGGACAATCATCGGTCTGTCCAGAAAAGGGACTGTCCTGTTGGCGGGATGGAGGCTGGGCAGGAATGAGGGGAATAAGAGTGTGTGTGTGTGTGTGTGTGTGTGTGTGTGTGTGTGTGTTTGGATGAGGGATGAAAAAAAGACGATAAACTCGTCTAGAAATAATGGAGTGCAAGGAATGTAGATGGGAGAGGGAGGAGCGATGATAGAATAACAGAATAATGTGTTTCTAATGGGAGTTTGGGGACAGGGGTCAACTTACCTTGTGGTAACAAAGGGAGGGAGGCTGTGAGCTCTCCAAGGGCTTGCTCTGTATTACCGATACCAAGGAGACAGCTGGACATTGATTGAGAAGAGAAATATGAAATTGGGCTCCAGGAGGGAGAACCTGGGCTAGGGTGTGGAAGGAGATTTTTGAGTGAGTGGGGGTGCTGGTGGAGAGGCACCGGAGGATGCTAGGGCTCTGGAAGGATTTGTGAGCCCTTGTGCTGTGGAGACTGAGTAGTAAAAGTGAGCAACAGAGGCCGCGTGGGGCATCGTTCAGCGAATTGAGTAGGCGCTGGCTGGGGACAGCCTCTGCACGTGGTGTTCTGGCAGACTACGAGGGAGATGTGGTGACCCTGGAAAGTCCTTTGGGAAGGAGAGCTGTGTGCTAGGTTTTAAAGCATCTTTGTTTTCTGCCTGGAGCCCATGGAAGGAGCCTGGGGAAAAGGAACTGGGAGAGATGTTGTCTTGTTCCTGGATTCCTTCTGACAGTAAAAGCTGAGGGAATTGGAGACTTGACAGCACAAAACCCATGGGCTGTCCAGGTTTGTGGAAATACACAGTGGAGCTCTCCTTGAAAAGACTGCCTGTCAGCAGAATAGACTTGGTGTTCTGAGATGCCTTCCCATGCGCCAAACCATATCCAGACGGGAGGGTGAGGACCCTGGAAGGGGCTGTGGGGGTGCAGTCCTGCAAGGCTGCACTGCACTGCTGAACCCTGTGGGGTGCAGAGCATGGTCTGGGCAGGGGATGTGCTGGCAGGGAGCACCAGGAGTTGGGGGGAAGCAAATACCTTCCTCTTGGCCCTGTTAGACTGGCAGGGTGCTTGCTGTAAGTGGGGCTGGGATTTAGGAGTGGATCATGTCACTGAAGCGTAACATGGAGAGGAGTAGCAGGGAATTGTGGAAAAAATGATTGTGCAAGAAAGAAGCTAAGGAAAAAACTAGGGAAAAGTAAGCTTAAAATCAGGTGGTGGGGTGCAGACCTTGGATAAAGAAGGGAAGGGTTGCCCCAGTACCTGGTCCTGGCAGAGCCAAGCTTGGCACTGCTGCTCACTCCTGTGAAGGTGCCTCCTAACATCTCACAGATGCTACAGTGCCAGGCGGTATCTGCAAGAGCTGTTCTGATTCTGGACAAGTGGTTTCTCCAACCAAACATCCAGCCCCCCTTTTTGGATTCCTGCCCTCATCTGCCATATGTGTCCCTGCCATGCCAGACCCTTTCTTGTTGCGTGTCTTGGGGGAATTGCAGATATCTGCTAATGGGTTGAATTGCAGAGTGGAATGCGCTGGTTTTGTGAGGGTCCATATTGTTGGTTCTGCCTGTTGCAGAAGGACAGGGATTCAGAACATACCCAGTGCTCCCAGACTGGTTTACAGGAGCAGGTGCTTCAGAAGATGCAGAGATAAAATTCTTCTCCTCCATGAGACATGCTGAGCAGGACTGGATGGTTTGATATAGGGATTCAGCTGTGTCTCGTCTCTTTCTGAGTGGTCCTGGTGGTCCTGTTTGCTCCCAGGCTGGTGGCTGTCCTGTCCTGGAAGACCAGCCTGGCCTGGCAAGTGGGTCCCATGACGGCTTGAAGACATGAACCACGAACCACATAAACCTTTGTGCTATCAGGAGCTGCCTCAGTGAGAATATCTTGATCACACAGAGAGTCTTGTCTGGTCCTTCAGGATTTGAACCTGGAACAACCTTGGAGAGAGGGAGTGATGTTTGGGTTTGCTGACTCCCATGTACTGCCTCTCCATGCCCAGAGCAGTGGGGACAGCTTTCCCCAGATTGTTTGTCCTGTCTGATGGTGCTGGGTTGTCTCTTAGGGCATGGACGCTCCGAAGATGACTGTGGGGATGAAAGGAGCCGCCACCGGGACAGCCACCTCCTGGCAGGGCGCTTGGAACGGGATCAGGAGAAGCTGCTCAGGTGAGGGTTGGAGGGACATGCGATCTCTTGCCAAAGGGCCACAAGCTATGCTTGGAACAGCCTGTCCAGAGAGGGGATAGGGTTGCTTCCATCTGGTGTACATGCTGGCACCAGCCTTGCTGGTGCAGAGAGAAATGTTGAGTGGGGTAGATGAGACTATGGGCAGATCCTGAATCCTAATAGACTGCTGCAAATTCATGCCTGCTTCAAAGGAATGGAGAGATGGGATTTTTTATTCTGGCCGTGATGTTAACCACCTCCATCACAACACTCCTCAAGTGACTGACCCTGGTTTACAAATATTCATTCTCCATTCTGGTCCATACTCCTGGGCTGCTCCGTCAGTCTGACCCTCTCCCTCTGTCTTGCCTCCTCCATTACAGAGAAAGCAAGGAGCTGGCAGATTTTGCCCGGATACACCCCTCCAGCTGTGCCACGAATGGTTTGAACTCCAACCTCATGGTGACAGGAGGCCCAGCCTTGGCAGGCTCTGGGCGCTGGTCTGCAGACCCGGCTTCACACTTGGCAGCCCACCCCTGGCTCCCCAGGACAGGGAGCCCCTCCATGTGGCTGGCTGGCCATCCCTACGGTGAGTGCCCTGGGAGGGAGCAGTGTCCATGGTGTGTTCACACCAATGAAATCCAGGGAGAGGTGTTGCTACATGCCCAGTGAGGCTGCTTGCTGATCACAGGGAAAAGGAAAGGAGGTATTTTGGAGCAGTCAAATGGTGGATGACTTCTTGCATGGGTGGGAGCTGCCCACCTCCCCTGAGTTGTGATTTGGATGTTTCTTCTTCCAGGACTTGGTCATCCTTCCCTGCACCAGGGCATGACTCCAGGCTTCCCCCCTGCCATGGGGGGAGCTCTCCCTTCCGCTTACCAGTTTGCCAGAGATCCACAGTCGGGGCAGCTTGTTGTGATCCCCAGCGAGCACTTGCCACACTTTGGTAAGGATATGAGCTTGTCCCTGAGGACCATTCTTTGACAGCTATGGAGAAGCTTTGACAGGCTTTGAAGGGGGCTAGAGAGGGGCATATGTACCCGTGGGTATCCTGGTACATACCAGCAGCTGTAGCTGTAGGGTGGGCATGAGCTGACCTCTCATTAGGTGTGCTTTGGGGATGGAAAGGTGTAATCTTCAGCAGCGGTTCTTCATCCCCTGCAGGACTCTGTAAAGGCAGAGTCTTTGGTTAAGAGAACATACCATGGACTCAGCCATGGACAGTCAAAACGAGAATGCCTGGAGAGCAAAGCAAGTCTGATGACCTCAGGACACAGGGGTGATGCAAATGAGGCTGCTGAGGGAAGGGACAGCACTCTCTGCCCTCTGCATTTCTGCATAGCCCAATGTTTGGCATCCCCCATACACTGGGACTGTGGTAGAGATACTTGCCCTGAGCATCCTTACCCTGCTGCCTCGCTGACTGTAACTCTGCTCATTCTGCAGCAGAGCTGATGGACCGGGCACCCCCACTGTGGCCTGCCATGTACCCCCCGACCAGGAGCTCCCTCCAACATGCTCACCAGCTCCAGCTCCTCTCCCATCAGCAGCTGCTGCGGCAGCATGAGCTGTACATCCTGCAGCAGCAAGCGGCCCACGCCATGGAGCTGCAGAGGAGTGCCCAGCTCGTGGTATGTTTATAAGAGCTTCTTGCTAGGGTGTGAAATGAGTCTGAAGTTGAAGTGTCTGGGGAGAAGAAGCAGCTGTGCCTGTGTGACAGTTGTGTCTCAAGGGTATGGATGCAGTGAGTGGTCCTTCCGTGGTCCCAGAGATATGAAGCATTTGGTGCATCCTGCAGTTAGAGTGGAGTTTGGATAGGTTTGGTATACAGCCACTGAGCAGTGCTGCTGGGAGAGCTGCCCAGCAGCAGCATGACATGAATTCTTTGCCTAGGGATGTCTCCGTATAGTTGAGTGGTTTCATCCCTGGTCACCTCCAAACAAACCTTGTGAGCAGCTCAGAGAAGCAGCTGCAGGACTTGCAGCAATCACACTGCTCCTGGAGACAGCTCTCATTCACAATGGTTTTGGAAGTCATGAGCTTTCATTTGGGTGTTTTACACTCACTTCATTTTTATAGTGGTCCCTGGTTTTCAGCTTTCGTTTTACTTGCGAGGCTGGAGATTTATAAAAAGAAATGGTTTGCTCTGGATGCAAGTGAAAGCTAAGACACCCTTCTCAGGACTCCTGGAGCTGGGAACTTGTAAAGAAGCTATTGTGGGTCAGTGTCACCCTCCATCAGATTGGTCTTAAAATGGTGTTGCACTGGGTAATGTGTGTTTTATTCCGGTGCATATTTGATAAGACCATGCTTTGGTCTTACTTGGTGATAGGTCAGTGCCACTTTCAGGAACAGGAGGAGATGCTGTGCTGAGATTTGCTCTGTCTTTGCCACAGGAGAGATTGAAGGCCAACGAGCAGCGTGTGGATATGGAAGAGAAGGTGACGAAGCGGAGCCTGGACAGTGCCAAATCAGGCCTTTCCTCCTCTGCCCCCGGACTGGTGCACCGAAAACCACCTGTGCTGTCTCCCAGCGCCTCCACGTCCTACAGCAAGGCTGTGAGTCCACCTCCCCTCTCTCCCAGGGCCTCACCTGTGTCTGTGCTCAAAGCTGAGGTGATCCAAAAGATGGAGGAGCCACCTTCGCAGCCAGCCTACTCCTACCCCGCCACCCCCAGCTCCCATCCTTCCAGCCCACCCCCTGCCTCTCCACCCCCTGCCCCTGCCATCCCTCCAAAGGAAGAGGCACCCGAGACAGTGGAGAAGAAAGACCTGGAGCTGGAAAAAGAGGCTGCCAGTCCATATCAGGCCTTGTTCCCAGGTAAGAGAGCCCTGCTTTGGCAGAGTCCCATTGTGTTTGTGCCTACCTCCCTTTTTCTCCTCAGTCCTTCCTGCTTCTGTCCCTTCCCTTAGGGAAAACCACATAGGTCCTCAAAAAGCAGGGGAGAAACAAGGAGCAGGGGTGGTGTGATGGACTGGGATTGATGCTTGGGGTCGTAGGGGCACCTGGGGCTGTAGACTATCTTCTTCCCTTGGGTCGAGCCTGGGTTGGTTCCTCCAGGGCTGAAGTCCCAGTGGGAGAGAATGCGAGAGGCAGACCTCCCTCCAGTTGCAGGAGAGTGCTGGAAAGGTACAGAAGGGACTTCTGGGGTGCTGCTGGAAGAGACCAGAGATAACGAATACAAAGGGAACTATCTGTAAGCCTTAGAGAGAGAGAAGGTGCTTTGGAGAGCCAGCCATTACACAGCCTGTCCCTTTTGATATCTTGCAGAGATCCCCCCTGGATATCCATTCCAGTCCCTGCCTCCCTCCTTTGGAAGACACTATCCCTACCTCATCCAGCCTGCCCCAGCATCTGATGCAGATGGCCTGGCTCCTGATGTCCCGCTGCCTGCTGAAGGGTCTGAGCACATGGAGCTTTCCTCAGAGGTCAAGCCCATCCACCTGTCTCCGTCCAAAATCCTAGAGCCCATCCAAGCAGCAGCAGAAGAGGAATCCTTGGAAGAGAGAGTGAAATCAGAGGTGCAGATGGAGGAAAGCCAAGAAGGCATCTGTGAACAGGACATGGGGACTCTGAACATCACCACCTCCACAGCCGTCCCAGTGCAGAATGTGGACAATTGCAATCTCCTGTTACATCAAGGCGAAACCATGGGTTCTATGGAGCAGGACCAGGAAGACCTCCAGACCTGTCCACCTCCTTACCAGGTTGTGGCCTGCCCTGCAGAAGCAGAGGCTGAGGCAGAGACTGGGAGTGGAGCAGAAACCTGTTCCATGCACATGGACTATGACGGTTTGCTCGTGCATGAGGAGAACGAGCCACCAGAGATGGACTTAACACCCCAGCGGGAGGAGGCCTCTGTAGCCATGGATCTGCAGAGTGCTGATGTGCCCCGAGGGAGGGAGTTTCCCAGCCTGCCCCCTGAGGAGGGGGAGCAAGGGCCAGAGATCCCTTCCTACACAGAAGAGGCAATCTCTTGCCAAATCCCAGATCTGGACATCAAGCCGGGTGACCCGCTGGCTGGAATGAATGCTTTGGTTGCTGCTACAGAAATGCCTCAGGCTTGTTCCTTATTGACTACCACCACTGTCACTCCATCCCAGATGAAGGTGGAGGTGTTAACTGACCAGACCCTGGAGCACTCCTTCCTGCAAGGAATCACTTTGCTGAGTGAAATTGCAGAGATGGAGCTGGAGAAACGGAAGCAAGAAATGCAAAGTAAGTTCTGAGTGTGGAGTCTGGTCAGCTTTAGGCCAGGCTGAGTCTCCCAGCATATGGTCCCTATGCTCTGCCTATGGGCAGAGGAGCCAAGGCAGAGGTGGGGATCTCTTGCAGCCTTAGCCAGGCAGCAAGGAGAGCATTGCCCTGAGTTGCAGGAGTGGCTGGTACTTTGGATGGGGTTGGAGCAGGGTTTTTGTTGCAGTAGGCTGAGCTACGTGTGGCTTTTGTACTGCTCTCCCCTTCCAAAGGCCCTCGCCATGTCTAGACAGTTTGTGGTATGCGTAGCGGAAACGGAGCCCCAGTTGCTGAGAGCTGCCAGGGTAACACCCTTCTGGCAGGCACTGAGTCTACAGTCTGTTGGGGTTTGGCACAAGAGGCCCCAGTAGCTCCAGATGACGCTTTCCAAGAGCTTGGCAGGTCCTGAAAAGAATCTCACCTTCCAGTAACTTCCTGAGGTGAGACATGATGGGAACTGCCACCTGCACCATGGCTGGGTAAGGAGGTCTCAAGTGGGGGCTAAGGGTGGCTGGGGAACTCCTTGAGCAGCCATGGTCCAGAAGGTACCATCAGTCCCTCCTTAGGGCGTTTGGAAAAGCAGTCTTGGAATGTGAACCTCTACAGCTTTTTTTTTTCTGTCCTTCCCAGCAGGTCCAGAGAGTTTTCCTGTCCGGCCAACACTGGAGAGTTTGCTGGCTGCCAGCACCCACATGCTCATGGAAGTACTTTCCACCCCCTTTATGGAAAGTCTGAAAACCATCCGGCTGCCTCGAGAGCTGAATCCCAACAAAAAGTACAGCTGGATGCAGAAGAAAGATGAACCAGTAAGTAGCTCTTAGTGTGGCTGAACCTGGAAAGCCCCAGTGCATCCACTGACACAGTTCACTGTGGCAGCCCCAGTCTGGGGGGCTCATGCTACCTGTCTGCATCAGCAGAGCGAGCTGGCACTTCCCACGTGTCATGTTCCTGGCTCTAAGGAGTTGGTGTGCTCTGGTTTAGCCTCCTGCCTTGTTTGTGAGTCAAGGTTCAGCAGGGCCCTCAGCAGCCCCAAAAGTGATGTGTGTATACAAAGCCAGAGGAACTCGTGTGTTACTGTTTTGTCAAGGAGGATAAATAAATACAGTGTCAGGAGGGCTTTTCCTTGATTTTTTTCTTTGCTGACTCTTCCCCACGACAGAGACTGACAAATTATTTTGTACCCAGCAAGTAAGTGTTCCAAGATAGGATACATTGTTATCTGTCTTTTTAAACAAAGGAAAAGAGACTCCATAACTGTATCTTATCCTGCAGGTTCTTTCCCAGGGTTGCAGTCCCTCAAAGGTGATGCCATCCCATACATAAGCTACAGAATATCTTTTCTTGGCTGGTTTGCTGGCATACCACTGTGGGGCTGTGCTGGCGGGCAAGAGGTCTCTCCTCCCCTGTCACCACCAAGGGCTTTCTGCCAGGCTGCATACCTTGGCTGTTGTAAAGGGTGACCAGTGTGCACCACCTGGACAGGTCTGACCCTCTCGCCCCCTCTTGCTTCCCCACCCTAGATGTACTCCATCAAATCGGCCATCGAGAACATGGATGCAATGGAGCTGGACTACAGGATGAGGCTGGCAGAGCTGCAGCGGCGCTACAAGGAGAAGCAGCGGGAGCTGGTGAAGCTGCAGCGCCGCAGGGACTCCGAGTAAGTCACAGGCTGCTCACTTGGTCTTGTTTTTTCCAGCTGGGCACTTTCGCTGCCTTTTGGTCTGGGAGAGAAAACAGCCCTCCATCCCTCCCTGTCTCCTCTCCTGTCCTCTCCTCTCCTCCTGGTACATCCCACCAGAGCTTTGCACAGCACACTGCTAGGCTATGTGACACAACAACCTGGTAACTGGTGAATGCAGCTGGGAGATCGTGTTAGAGACAACCTTGGCTTCAGCAGCTCAGTTTAGTAGTTCGGTGGCAGGCGAAGGTTCTGGGTTGGCTCCTGTTCTTGCTTGCTTTCTTTTAATTATTTTCCCTTTTTCTTCTTTTTGGATTTATTTTCTTTTATTTTTTTTTTCCCTGTTTGTTTTGCTTTTTGGTTGCAAAGTTTGCTTTTTCTTTTTTTTTTTTTTGTTGCCTTGGTTAACAGTGAAGCGTGTGGTTTTTTTAAAGGGAAAAGCATGACGAGAAAAGTAGAAGCTTGGCGAGAAGAGGCCCTGGAAGGCCCAGGAAGAGGAAACTTGGATCAAGCGCTCTGTCACCCATTAAGGAGAGAGGGAAGAGTGACAGCAAGAGTGGAAAGTAAGGCTGGAATTCGGGGAAGATGGGAAAATGGCAGGGTCGCTGCACCAGGGTCTTACTTGGGGAGAGCATCTCGGATGGAGCGGGGGCTCGCCATGGCTGGTCACTGGCTGCAGTGGTGTTGTGGAAATGTGTGCCTTTAATATGAGCGTGTCCTTATGGTGGGAATACAGTGCCAGCGTCCTCCCTCCCCGCAGGTAGAGGTGTCTGTGGTGTTGGATGCAAGTAGGACAGGCAGTTGAGCAGTGGTGAGGTGATACGGAGCAGCTGGCTGGGCAGGGACCTGTAGGTGAGCTCGTGGTGTCAGGTAGTGTGTCCTCGTGTGTTTTTAGGAGAGCAGATGGTGCAGGCAGGTGCTGTAGAGCTAATTGCAGGAATGTTGATATCAAAAACAGGAAGAGCAGGGCTACTCCAGGTTATCCAGTTGGTTGCACCTTTCTGCTATGTTTCTTCTGTCTTCCTCTCTGTTCTCTGAATCAGTGGGAGTTGGTTTCACCTGACCTCTCTCTTTCAAGAATGGATAATCCTCTTCACTGCTTTTTTCTTTTTGCAAATCCTTGTTTGGATGCCCAGATCCCACCACTGCTGGCCATCTAGCCATCCATAGGTGGCCAGACAACTTCAATGGGAACAAACCTCCAAGCTGCCTCCCTTTGTGCTCCATGTTTTTGCAAATGCAAGACTACAAATTAGATTCAGGTGCACAGCTCCCACTGACCAGCGCTTCTGAAAATCTGTCCTCTTGGTGGCTCTGTGTTTTGCTCTTCGTGTTTGGGTGTCTGGACAGGCTGGAGGCATCCAGAGGTGGCTGGAGTTGTGCATGTGTGCATGTGTGATAGTGTGGTGTCACAGGAGTGCTTGAGCAGGCTGGCGTGGGAGATGGAGATGCAACCTTAGCCAGTGTCCAGGGCCTGAGGTGTTGGTTTAGGTGTCTGTGGTGGTCAGCAGAGAGGATGGAGGGGAGGGAAAATGTTTGGAAGATGAGCAGGCTGCTCTGTGTCAGTGTTGTTTTTGGTGGTAGTACATCCAGCAGGCTTACTGTGAAGGAGGCAGCATATGAGAGCTGTTAATGGAGGCTTGGTAGAGATCTTGAGGAGCTGACTGATCATCCACCAGACAGTTACCGGAGACAGCTGGGGAGTAGGAAAAGATGTGCTTATAGTCTCACCTACTTTATTTTTTCTTTTCTTTTCTTATTTATTTACCCACTCCTTTCCCCCCAAATCCCAAAGCAGGTCCAGTGACATAGATCACAAATGCCTCTTGCAGGGAGTCCAGGCTTGTAGTCACTCAGAGCAAGCCAGTCCATGCAGTGCCTTTGTCCCTCCATGCCACCCCACGTGGCAGTTCCTTTCCACCTCCTTGCTCATACCTGAGCAACCAAAGCAAATGCCTGGGCAGTGAGGCACCTCCCTGGGCCTCAGGAATCTCTCTCTGAACCTACAGAGTCCATGGAAGTAGAAGTGGGAAAAGACTTTCAGGGCCATCTCAACTGTCTGTCCTTCCTGTTACTGCTCTGTACCAAATCAGACACTTTTTGGTGGCTGTTATCAAGACACCAAGTATTTCCTTTCAGAGACCACCTTGCAGGTCTTTGATTTCAGGCACCCTCATCTGTGCTGGTGGCCAGGAGTGTGCACAAAGGGCTCCTTGGCTCTCCTGTTTGGTGGAAAACCTTGTCCAAACTGCTGTCGCTTCACAGTGGACTTGGCTCCCGCTGAGGATCCCCACTGTCCTGGGAGGCATTTAACCTCACTTCTGAGTTTGGTGGGGTTCACAGGGAGGAAAGCCCCCACCTTGACCCATCCTGTGCTTGGCTTGCAGACTGAGCAAGTCCTTGTTGCTCTCCGAAGATTCTGAGACTGGCGAGGGCATGAAGAAGAGGCACAAAGGGGCCCTCCCGGAGGAGGACGAGGATGTGGAGAGCAGCAGTGGCAAGATGAAAGGGAGGAACCAGAGCTGGGAAGAGCACGATGTGGCTCCCAGCTTCTCAAATGAGGTCAGTGCCCTCGTGGGGAAGATGGAGCCACAGGCCAAAAGCCGATCTCTCTCCTGCTTTGCTAGCGTTGGCTTGGACTGGATAAGTCCTCCTGATCTTCCAGTGTCTGCTTTCAGTTCACGTGGGTTTAGGTGCGCCTCATGAGGGAGGACTGTGCAGTGGAGGGGCTAACATTGGCTGTCAGAGGTGGAACCTCTTTGGTAGGCAGCAGAGTCAAGTGCCTTCGAGCCATCCTGGAGCATTGCAGTGCTGCACCAGCTCTGAATCCAGAGCAGGGCTTGTCTTACCCCTTTGCCTGTCGAGATAGCGGAGGGGAATGGACTTCCTGAAGCGAGGGAGGAAAGGGAGCACAACCTTGCTATTTTAAATGCAGGGTTTTCTTCTGCTCCTGTTGAGGCAATGAGATATTTACTGGAGCTTAAAGCTGCTGATGAAATCCAAAATGCACACAGGCAAAGTACTGAGTTAGAGCTGCTGTTATCTGGCTGTAGCACATGTAAAGTATATTTACTTTTTTCAAGAAGCAAGAAAATGCTGAAAAGAATGTAACAGCCCTGGCTGTAATGCAGTGGTGCTGATGCTCTTGCTGAGAAATATTTGGGTCTTTTTGGCATCCTACCCTCTGGAGCTGGTTATGTGGAAGTCTGTATTTATTTGGCTGGGGTTTTGGGTAGAGAAGATTTTTTAATCCTTATGATTCAGAGAAAAGCTTGTAAAACCAACCCAAACATATCCTAAAAAACAGGTGTTGAGAAAAAAGAAATCCAAAACATGTTGTTCTATGAACATGTTACTTTTGGAAGAACATTCAGTTTTTCTGAGTTAATCTTGTGATTTTGTAGTGCTCAATAAGAGTAAAGCTGTACTGTTTGCTGACATCTTCCTCTTCTTCCTCCCTAGCACCATGGTGGGTTATGGCAACTGGGACCTAAGACTATCATCTTGAGGCTTTATTAAGTAGCATGCATGAGGCTGTTATGAGGGCTAGTAAAATTCCCCAGGTCTGCCACGATATTTGCTCTGTATTCACCTGGTCTCTTCCTTTCACCTCGGCAGTTAAAGATCAAAAAGAAGAAGGTGCCATCAGATCAGGAGCAGCTGGCCAGCAAGCTTGACAAGGCCCTGTCACTCACCAAACAAGACAAGCTCAAATCCCCCTTCAAGTTTTCTGACAGCTCTGGGGGAAAGACAAAAACTAGTGGAGGTGGCAGCAGGTACCTCACACCCCACGAGGCTCTGCCAAGCAAGGAAGAGAAGAAGAGCCTGGCCAAGAACCTGGGCCTGTCACTGAAAACCACCAAGGAAGGTAAAAACAAAGTGGCTGCCAAAATGAAGAAGATGGAGGTGGGGTTAAAAGTCAAAAATCAGCTCAAGGTTTCCCATTCACCAGCAATATCTGAAGTTAGCAGCTACTCCTATAGTAAGTAACCCCTCATTTATCTCTTCTGTCTTCTCTCTTTTGTGGGGGGTTGTGGTGGGGGTTTCTGGCCTCTTGGAAGGGGTCTGGGAGATGGGTCTGGGTTTTCTCATGAATGAAAAATTACCTTCTCCTTGGCTAATGAATGCTGCTTCATCTTTGGGGTCAGCATGGGTTGTCCACCCATCTTGCTGTGCAAGAGGCAGCCAATATCAATGTGCCTCTTCCTGACCTGTGTTGTTCTCATCATCAGTGGGGGAAAATGCTTCCAAAAAGAACTTGACCCACTTCAACTTAAGTTGACCTGCAGAAATTCCTGCTTTTGGTGGGAGTGGACACTCTCCCTCTACCTGTCAGATGAGCACTCAGAGGTGGTTAAGAGTTGACTTTTGAAGTCCTTACTGAGTGCAGTAGGGTTGGCTTTAGGATTATGTCATGGAGTCCATTGGAAAGGCAAAACCTGCCAGTGACACTGATGTTCCTGAGCATCGTCCTGCCCTTCAGTGTCATGATTTGGTTCCTGGCTGACTGTGCTCAGCCTTCCCATCTGTCTCATTGGTCTTTGTCCCCACCCCACATCCAGTATGGTGATTGCTGTTTCTGAACCCAAAGTGCACCTGAGGCAAAGGTTCCAGCAGTCGACCCCTGTTACAGAAGGAAAAATCAAAATTGCTGATAGTGTCAGGGAACCAAAGGTAGGAGAGTCTTTAATGGTTCAGGCAGACACTGAGGCAGAGTTTATGGTGTGAGACCCGGTTGTGTAATGGTCTCAGCTCACTTGCACACACATCTTTTCCCTTGCTTGCAGCTATTTAAAACCGTGTTAAAACCTTTATGGGGTGTTTGTGTGCATAACAAATACATCTCCCAGTGCAACACCAGCTTAGAAATTTCACTAATGGGGAAGATGAACTAGTGGTTCTCCAATGGAACAAATGTTTGGCATGAAATTAGCCATTTACATGGCAAAATAAGAGCCATTGTGTCCACTGGACTTGAACACAGCCTTTGGCTGATCGTGCTGTACACACTACCCAGTAGTGCTGTTCTTGAATGAGCTTCATCCCCAAGGACAGACACATGGCCCCTAAACTGGGAGCTCTGGAGCTAATGGGAGGAGGAAGCATGGAGCTAAAAGCTTTGTCTCATGGCAGAGGGAGCTTTTACAGTGCTCTCACATTTGGTACTGTGGTTTCCTGAACAAAAACTCCCTCCCAGACCCAAGAGAGCTTCTGTCTGACTCACTGTCCAGTGAGTGTCCCATGTAGGAATGTGCCCCTTTGCCACACAAGTGTCAGTTCATGGAAGAAATGGCTCAGTTTTGGTGTGTGGGTTCTCAGCTGTGTGCAGGTTCAGGGAAAGGGCTTCAGCCTGTCATTTGATCAGTCAGGCATGGTGGATCTGGGGAGGCAGGTCGAGCATATGGCAGCACCTCCCGTGACTAGTGGCCTGCTCATGTGGAGGAGGAGAAGCAGGACTGGTGCCAAGTCCTTCTGCCTCGTAACCCCTTGATTTTCTAGCTGGAGTCCTGAAAACTTTGGGCATAGATCCAAAGGGAGAGCTGAGCATCCTCTTCCTGCAAATTCTAGCAAAAGTCAGGTATCCAGAATAATTTGCATATATGAGTTTCGGGCCTCCTAAACTCGCCATCCCTCATTTCTTCCTCTCTACAACCCAGTGTAGCAGATTTGGGGAGTGATGCCCAACCTGGGCTAACACTGGAGAGCATCTGCTGCTGCTCACAGTGTCTGTAATGTTGTGGAACCGATGGTGCGTTCACAAGCAGGGAGGTGACAATTTACACCCGCTTCTATTGTGTCCAGGGGGACCATATGCTTTTTGTTCCACTCATCAGATGCCAGAGAGGGCCGCTGGTGGCTTTTCACCGCCCACGAGGCTTAGCAGCTTTGTAAAGCCACCGTATTGCAGACTGAGGAGCATCTTGGTCCCTGCTCTGCTTTGGTGTACGGCATGGAGTGTCTGTGGTGGCGTGTTTGGAGTCAGACAACTGGAGTTAGATGTGTCGAAAACCCTCTGGGAGGGTTGGTCCGTGTACAAAAGGAGATTCAGGTCGAGAGTGTTGAATATCACCGTGGTGGAGACTAATTCACATTGACGGTCCAGTTGTTGACATTGCGGGTGCTTTTGGTAGACTGTCTCCATAGTGGGAATGTCTGACTCAGTTTTCTGCTGCTGAGGTAAAGACACTCGTTGGATCTTGTCCCAGGGGAGGACAGGAGGTGTTTGGTTGAGGTGGAGACCGTCTGTTGCTGGTGGAAAGAAGGCAATGGGAATTTCTGTGTTTATCCAGCACCCACTTGTTGAGCGCGAGGCTGGGGTAGACAGAGTCAGCACATGGCCCCTTCCACCTCCTCACCAAGAAACACCCCCAAAAACCCACCCAAACCCCCCGTTCCGTGATGTAACGCTGTTCCCACCCGCTTTGACCGCAGATACGGACTCGGACGAGGAGGGACCCCTGAGGGACGAGTGGCCGGCGCAGCCCCCGTCGGCGCCCAAGGCGCGGCCGCCCGGCC
>VXBX01004136.1:35648-54053 GCA_013400415.1 Scytalopus superciliaris
TTTTTTTTTTGTCAGCCTGTCATTAGTACTTCAGTGGGAAAAGAGATTACTTGAGACTTTTCCTCCAGAGACACAAGGGGTTTCTGTTTTAGAGCGCACTCATTAAATAATAATCATGGGGAAAGGTCATTTTAATGAGCCCTCAGCTCCCAAAAGAAAGTAGCTCGGCTGGGCTGAATGCTAAGCAAGAGCATCCCCAGTTGTTATCATCTAAGTTACATGGCAGTGCTGGATGTAGCCCAGCAAAAGCCTTTTAGTGTTTCACACTGCTCAGAGCTGTTAATTGAAAATGGGGCTGGATAGTTTGCCTTTTGTTTTGGTTTTTTTTTGGTTTGTGTTTTTTTTTTTTTTCCTTTTCTGAGTTTTTTGATGTTAATTTCCTCTGTGCACCTGTTTGGTTTGTCTTCCCTCCACCCAACCTCCAAAGAAAGATAATTTAAGCTTAAAAAAAAAAAAAAGAAAAGAAAAAAGAAAGATCAAACACAACAGAAAGATATAGAACATTGATTTGGTTTGATGTGGCTCTGGGCTGGACCCACCAATGCATTTTCAAAGAAAACCCAAAAGAGAAATACATGTTTCAAAAAAAAAATTAAAAATTGTTCTTTAGAGAGCCCAGAAAGTTGTGGGGATAGGGGATTATATGTAAGGCTGAGATTGCCACATTTCCATGAAGAGTCTGCGTTAACTTCCATTCTTCCCTTCCCTGTTCCTTCCTGCACCTTTTCTTTGTTTGTTTTGCTGCTGTTGGAAATTTTGAGGATATCAATCTCTTTTAGGTGCCAAGTTCTTGGGGGTTTTTTGGGTTTGCTTTTTGGTTTTGCTCCAGGTAAGCAGAGAGGTAACTTGTCCCTTTGTGTATTTTTCAAGTAACCTGTCTGCTTTATAATATAAAAAAAAAAAATTAAAATTCCCACTTTTATGGGATATAAAATCTGTGGAGGGGAAGGGATAAGGGAGGAGGTTGGGGAATCTGGAACAAATGGGAAAATGCTTTGTAAATCCCTCTGGAGTGTAATTTAATGGTGGGGAAACCAAAGATGCAAAACCCCCTGGGGTGGGAGGTGGTCATGGAGGGGGAGGCAGGGAGGGGTTATTGGTTACAATTTGGGTGTTGTTTTCTTTTTGCAAATGAATTTTTTTGTTTTTTTTTTTCCTTTTGGTTGCTCTTTGTCAGAAGCATTTCTTGAAGGGATATTTGGGTAATAGGGTTTCTAATGGCTTTCCCTGAATACTAAACCGATTAATAACCTCAGCTTTTCTAGAAGTGCTCGCTTTCTCCTTGCAGCTGCTTGACCAACCCTTTCACCCCTGCCCCTATCCATGATGCTTTGAATGTCTGTGTCGGTCTCTTGCATTTGCTCTCACGCTGCACTAAAGAAGCAAAGTGGTTGGCTGGTTGTAGGGCAGACACTTCTCAGCGAGGGTCACTAGCCATGAACCTGAACCTTGACCATTGTTATGTAGGTAGGCAAAATAACTTTTCTTTATGTCATCTGTCAGCCTCAGACGTTTCGATGTTGCCTCCATGAATAATGACACGTAGCTCTTTGCATTCTCTTGGGTATTTTAATTTTGAAGATGATTGCTGTCCGCTTTTGACTTTTCTCTGTCCATGAAGAGTCTTGCATGGAAGGTTTGCTTGTGTGTGTGTGTTCTGAGGACTCCAGAAATGCTTTCCTGTTTGCAGAATTTCTTTTTGAGAACCTCTTGGCCCAGGCAAGGGAAGGATTTGCAGATGGGTCCAAGATGCAAAGACACTGCTGGCTGTCCCTAGAGGTTTCTGGGCCACAGTGCAGGCTGTCCCAGTATCAGGGATATTGCCTGGCCATGGCCCTGCCAGAATCTGTGTCAGAGGTAGGATTAGCTGCAGGAAGACCTGTTTTCTTTCATCTGATTTGAGATAGAGTTGGTGGGAACATGCTGCTTTCTTACAGACCAAATATCACGTTGCCATTCTGATAAGAGACAAAATTTGTGCTTTTTAATCCAGTGACCTTGGAGAGAAAACTGTTAATGTGGACCAAAGCCACATAGGTCTTTGGAAACCATCAGCACAGGTAATTCTTTGAGCTTTCTGAGACCCAAGAGCCATACAGTCCTCTTCCTCCATACTCTGTTTTCCTTAAGAATTTAGTACCTTCTTCCCTGCTCTCCTTTCCCTGACTTAGAGGATGATTTGACCCCAATGAAAACCAAAGCAGCAAGGGATAACCTGTTGCCTGCACATCCCATATGATAGTTGTAGTATTTTTAAATTTTTTTTTATAAGCACTTCTGGAGTCAACAGCACAGCACATATGGGGGGGGAGAAAAAAATCTTCCAATTACAAGAATTGGCTTATTTGGCAAAACAAAATAAAAAAAAAGGTACGATTTTAAATTGGACATTCAAAAATAAGTAACCTTCAGAATTTGGACAGATCACAGAAATCAGATGTCAATGACCCAGTAGCTGTCTAAAGTCTGCCTGTACTTAGCCTGCTTTGTATGCTGTAGGCCTGCTTGGTGTTATGAGAAAATCATGTTATTTATTTTTACAATGTGAAATTACTCTTTTAAGTGTGTGTTTTTACTCCTTCCCTACCCCAGCCTTTCCTTTCCACACCCCCCTCAACCTGTCTTGTTACATACATCAGTCTCTAAATACCAAATTGCTTAACCAATTTCTGTTCATCATTAACAAATCTTCATTTACTGCTCTCCTTCAGTAACATACCATGGCAGTTTAGCTGTTAAAAGCCATGAGAAAACTTAATGCTTTTAACTGGGTTTGGGTTTTAATTTAATGCAGTTAAAAATTAAAAAAAAAAAAATTATTTGGCTCCATTTTATCTGACATCAGTAGCATTTAAATATGAATTTATTGTTTGTTTTGGCTGTGGAGTTGTATGTACACGTGTGGTTGTGTGTGTGGGTATATACACACATATACATGCTCTTAAAAATGTCAATTAGAAAAGATATTTTTAACTTTGAATATTTTTTTCCCCTTACCCTTGCTCAGTGTCAACAGAATTACTGTTGAAGGAAAGAATGATTTTTTAAAATGCCTTTTTCCCCATTGCTAACTTTTCAGGAGGCAAAAAAAAAAAGAAATTTGAGGCTTCAATTGTGTAAAGGCATCTGTGCATAGTTAATTTTAAACTCACACATAGTTTGGGTACAGTAGGAGTAAAACTCCTGCTTTCCATTAAATACAGGCTCTCCAAGGAGCTGTGCAGATGGCCAGAGAGCACCAGCAGCTTATTTGCCACCATGACCAGAAGTTGGGGACTTAGTTTAGAAGCATGTGGGTTTGGAGCAGAGCCCCAAATGTCTTCTTTTTGTTTCGTTTGTTACTTTTTGTCCCTTGGAAAACCAGAAAGAAGCAGAGCAGGGATTGTGTTGTGCATGTGGAGTGGGGTTAGCAAGATCTGTCCTCGCCATGAGAGGTGGAGGAGGATGGATCTGTGCTGTGAATGTGTTAAAATGGGGTTATTTTCAGGCTGAAAATTGTATCTCCTGCAGATAAAAATATAAGTGTTGTGGTAAAAATGCTGACAAGGGACTGTCTTCAGTTGCCTTTCCGTAGTGTGATGCCGTGTATGTGAAGGAGGTTGGAATAACTGCCAGGTACATTATTGCATAGTATATTTTCTGTAGTGTGAGTAATAGCCACTTTCATCCTGCCTTTTAAATCTGTTTTACCTCAGTGCATTTGAAATACTGGAGCTGCTGGGCACCCTTGTGCCCTTGCACGTGCAGCCTTTAAGTGCTGAAGGAGTGCTGGGCAATGACACGGCTGAGCCAAGGGGGCTGGACTGGTCCTGGAGGGATTTTCCTGCAAACTTTCCCCTTGGATTTGCCCATTTTCCTCCCCAGCTGCTCAGCGAGCCACTCTCTCCACAGCCAGCTCTGTTACTCTGGCATGAAGGGCTGCACAGGTTGATTTTTTTAATTTTTTCACCTGTTTTTGCTGAAAATTGCTGAATTTCAGAGCCAAATGGGGTGTCTGGAGAGGCTCTCACTACCCCATGGTGTGTCATTGAACTCAGTCACAGTTTTGCTGCTTTTCAGTCAGGTGGTTTCCACACCTCAGAATAACCAAGTTCATCTGGACTTGTTTTCTTTTTGGTAAAACATGGCAGGAAAAGAGCAGTTGTGCTCCCTTTTCTTGTAGGGGAAGGAATTTGATCCCAATTTGCTGCAGGGTTTTTTTTGCCAGTGATTTTTATGCAAGGAGCGAGCAGGGCTGTGGATTTCTTGATATTTACTGCAGGTTTAGTAGCATTTTTATATCAGAAGGAAACCAACCTCAGCAGCTGAAATGGAGAAGGGATTTTTATGCAGTTAAAAATTAGTATTCTGTGGCTATCAGATGTATGCTACAGAGATAAGCTGTCCTTGTTAAAAAAAACTAAATAACAACAAAAAAAAAAAGTTGCCCATTACCTCAGTTGATAAAATACAAGGATGAGAACATTGTTTTGTGATATTCCCATTCTTTCTAATATCATGGAAAAATAACACGTCTGTTATTGTATTTTTATTTTTCTGAATGAGCAAGTGTTGGGGATGTTTTTATCTATCCCAGAGGGCATATGTGAAAAGAAAAGGATTTTCATGTTCATTCCAGCTCATTTTGAAGGGATCTGGTTTCTCATTTGGCTGGATTTCAGATGCAGGGATAGTGGCTGGTAGGAGCTGGGGAGTGGGCTCAGAGCAGGGCTCCTGCTAGTGGTGGAAATTTTCCAGCAGCCTCAATGATCCTACTTAAGCCCTCAATTTCAAGAGAAATGAAATATCTTTTCCAGACCCACTTTTCACTGTTAAATATATATATTTTTTAATAGATATATGTGCTCCTATATGTGTGTATAAGTATGTGTGTGGTACATGTGCATTTTTGTAGTGACTTGCTCACCAGCAGTAACTAGATGAGATGCTGTTAAAATTAATTGCTTTTGAGCTGCTGACAGGCTCTTGGGAAGCACTGTAGGAAGGGAAAGGTGCCACTCTCAGAGCATCTACCCCCAAAATACCTGCTGTATACACAGCAGAGAGGAAACCCCCAGCCCACTGCTCTCTGCGAGTGTCAGCCGTGGCAGCGTGGCTGATTTCTCTGCCAGAATTAGATTTTGGCTGTGGGCAGCTCTTCCTGCCTGTGCTGAGCCGGGCTTCCCTAGACTGAGCTCGAGAAAGGGAAATGAAAGGCACGGAGAGTTTTGAGAGAGAGTGTTTAAACACTCCTCCTTGTCTCCCAGCACTACCTACACTTTCCTCCCTTATGCATTCCAAATCCATTGCTTTCAAGTTATTATTTCTCTCTCCCCTCTCTTTGCATTTTTGCCTTCTGCCCCTTCTCTCTCTTGTCCCCCTTGCCTCCTACCATGGCACAGGCTGCTCTCTGGTATTCCCCTTCCATGCTGATCCCTGATTCTGATTACACTAAATGATTTCATTGTAGAGGAAGTGATGGTGGGTGGGAGGGGAATTCCATGGCTCCCAGGTTGGGATTTTCAAAGGAATTAAGCTTTTAATTCCTCCTTAAAGCTGCAGGGAAGAGGTGCGTGGCACCCTTTTCAAACCTACCAACACCCTGCTCTTCCCTCCCTTGCCTTGAGTGGGCCCTCTTTGCCGTACCCTGTATTGCTGTGTTCTTCCAGGGTGGTGACAGGCAGGTGACACTGGCCCTGTGGCCGCCAGGACACCTGTGTGTCCATGGCCAGTGTCTTCTGGCTCAGTCCTGGGTGGCTCAGTGCTGCTTAGGTGAGCACAGAGCAGCAGGAGAGTGGCGGTTTGGTTTGGAAGTGCGGGCGATGCACAACTCCGTGAGATTTGTAACGGGCTCCCTCTTCTCTGCGTGCTAGATTCGAGCTCGGAGGAGGAGGACGACGACGATGAGGAGGAAGAGGAGGAGGCAGAGGACTATGGCACGGATGGCACAGACAGGCTGTCGTCGCCTGCCCTCGATGAGAGCGGCCTGGGCCTCCTCGCCAGGTTTGCTGCCAGCGCCATGCCCAGCCCCATCGTGCCCCCTCCACTTTCCATCATCCAGCTGGAGGCCAAGCAGAAGGCGAAGAAGAAGGAGGAGCGGCAGAGCCTGATGGGTGAGTTGCACGGTTTGGGTTGGTGCCAAGGGGGCAAGGTGGAAGGTTTGGGAGGCCCCAGCTGTGCTGCAAGAAAGCAGGTTGTTACTCAGACATGGAGTTACCCTGTTTTTGCTCTGACTACTTGGCCCTGATGCTGAAGGAGGGGAAAATGGCCTGGCAGGGAAAAAAGAATCAGTTACGGACATGGCATGTTTAGCAACTGCAGCCGTGGCTTCCTTAGGGACAGTTCCCTGTGGCTTTGTCAGTTTCTTTTCCTACCTGGCAAATCCTCAACAGCCATGCTGCAAAGGCAGGCAGTGGGGTGCTGCATCCCCTTGGACAGAGCACAGAAGGCAGTGAAGTGCTGTTGCATTTTAGGGAAGGAAGCATGTGCTACATGCAGCTGTTCTTGGATACCCAAGAGAGGCAGAGACACCGAAGCAGAAGAAAAACTTTGTCAGCCCATCCCATCAGGTTCCTTATAGAAACCAGCCAGCAAGACTTGAAATAAGCATTCCTTCCTCTGCTCATGTGTTTACAGTGCCAGACCCTGAGTTTCTGTCCCGTCTCTATCTCAGTTTCAGTGTGTTGGGAGTTTAATTTCTTTCCCTCCCCATGCTCTGCTGCACAAGTGCCCGTTGCTGACATTGTTCCCGGTCAGACAGATCTATATGGGTTCCATTTATAAATTCTCTATTAATATTTATTAAGTGATAATGGAATTTATAGCATGCTTCAGAATGGAAAATGATGTCCTCCTCGGGAGCCTGGCTTGTTTTAGCACTGTTTCCATGCTATATTAGGCTTTTGCCAGCTTGTTCCAACAGCCTCTGTTAAGAATTTATTGTCTTGTAACCTGCCCTCCTTGAAACTGGAAACATCTAGAAATTACCTCATGCAGTAGTGAGAGAAGAGGAGTGTTTTAATTTCCAGTGGGTTTTTCATTTTGAGCCTTGCCAGCTTTGGTTTTGGCAGGCTGGCTCTTTTCCTGTTCATGCTGGGGCTGTCTCAGGGAAAGAGCTTTGGGTAGAAGATGAGAGCAGGTTCCTACAGACTGAATTTACCCAGGAAAGTGAGTGTGTTTGAGAGAGG
The DNA here is from genome assembly GCA_013400415.1 of Scytalopus superciliaris. Taxonomy (NCBI): domain Eukaryota; kingdom Metazoa; phylum Chordata; class Aves; order Passeriformes; family Rhinocryptidae; genus Scytalopus; species Scytalopus superciliaris. The sequence goes on from VXBX01004136.1 coordinate 42,815, forward strand.
ACTGAGAGAAGATGCTCTCCTTGCTGGTGCCATGTACATTTTCATTTTCTGCTATGAATGTTGTTTGCCTGCCTCCTGTCCATGGGTGTGTAAGTGCTGCCTCAGTTTCCCTTCTGCCCCTGGAAACATGATTTTGCTTTCCTTTGTCAGGTTCAGGGGAACATCTTGGCATTACTACAGTATCTGAGGCCCCTGTGGGTACTGCTGTGCCCGTGGTGCTGAGCAGAGGCCAATGTGAGGGGATTTCCATTTGCCACAGACAAAAGATCATTTACCTCTCTTGACTCTAAGGGGATTACCTGAGACAATAAAAAGATCTGTGGTGTCTGTTGGCCAATGGGGAAAAGCTTGAAATATGGGTTTATTCCATTTGTTAAAAGAGTTTGTTCCTGTGAAACAAAGGTGAAACTGGAGAGGACTCCCACTGGGAGGGGTGGGAGGCTCAGCTTTGGGCGTTCATGCTTGGCTTCAGTGGAGCAACTACTTTTTGAGAAGTGCCACATGTTAGGGTACCTTTTCTCTTAGGAGCTTTCCAGCAGGATTTTGGTTGTGGGAGAAGGGAGAAAATGGAGGCAGGGAACATGACTACACTGCTTGCATGGTTGTGCTCTGCTTTGGAGCATAGATTTACTTCCAGGGAAGTCAGTGTTTTATGGGGCAGAAATGCAGATCTGAGGGTTGTGGGGAATTGGAAAGGGGAAAACCAGCAAGGGCTCTGTTGAACAGGCACAGCATCTCCCATGCAGCCCAAAAGCTTCCAGCTGGATGTGGCCTCTCTTGGCTCACCCAGGGCTTTGACTGATGGTTAAATCCTTTGCACCTAGGGACAGAGTTTGAGTACACCGACTCAGAGAGTGAGATCAAGATCAGGAAGAAGTCTCCTTCAGGGCTGCTGCGGGGAAAGAAGGGGCCACTGGAATCAAGCAGCATCCCACCAAGCCAGGCCCCCAGCAGCCTTGACTCTGGATCTGGGAGTGCTGACAAGGCCAAGCTTGGGTCTGAGAAAGGCCGCAAGCTCAAGAAATTCAAATCCCCCAAGGACTTGAGCTTTGAGTTCGGGCTGGAGGCCAGTGATGATGACCTGTGGAACCGGCGCCGGAGCGAGCGGATCTTCCTCCACGACGCCACCACGTCCTCGGCCATGCTGACATCTGCAGCCCCTGCCAGCTCCACTCCTGTCTCCAAACCTGGGCGCTGTGGCAAGGGGGCACCCATGAGCCCCAAAAAGGAGGGCAGCAAGGGGAAGGAGAGAAAGGAGCTAAGCAAGGTGAGGAGTGTGCTGGCAAACTGGTGTGGGACCCGAGGGTGAGGGGAGAGCAGTTAAGTCCACCAGGGCGGAGGAGAGTTGTCACCCCTACCAGCCCCATGTCCACCTGGAGGAGCTGTCTGAATTGGGTCTGACTTGCAGGGAGTGAAAACCTGTTGTGTCTGAACAGGGCTGGTTACTTGTGTCACCCTTCATGTCCCAAATGTGTCATGTTTGGGTTGGCCAGAGTGGAAAATCCTGCATTAAAACATCTGTGAAATCTCTCTCCCACTCTCTGAATGACCTTACCTGCTTGCTGAGCTGTGGCCCCTGTGCTGGCCGTTAAGACTGTTCATGGTTTACCTGGTGACTTCTGAGGGCTGTCCCTGACTGGGGGTGGCAGTGATCTCTGGATCTTCATCTCAGCTGAAAGCTCAGCTCCCTCTGATTCCGGTTCAGTTCATGGCAGTTAGGGAGGAGTACTGATGGGGAATGTTAGACAAGTTAGCTGTGACATGAGGCCAACTGGGATCATCTTGGAGCTCTTTAGAGGAAGATTTGATGGGCAGGATTTGCTCTCCAGGGTAACTAAAAGCTCTTCCCAAAATGTGTGAAGCCAGAAATCAGAGCTAGGAAGGGTGATATGGTCAGTGAACAAACTTCTGGCTGAACATCATCTTACCTGTGCACAGCCTGCTTTGCTCCACTGTTCTCCTCTCCCTGGGCCCAGATCTTTATCGATCTTCTCTTTACTGACAGAAGTGTTTTCTTTTTAGCAGCGGAAGAAGGGTAAAGAAACACCCTGCTGCTCCTCCTCCTCGTCCATGTCTCCTCCTGGCATCCCCAGCTCCCCATCTGATGTTCGTGTCAGCCTGGCAAACGCCCTGGGCTCTACCAAGAAGAGCAAAGCCAAGGTGAAAGCCAAGGAGGTGAAAAAAGAGGTGAGGGGCTGGTTTTAGTGTGGGTGAACTGGAAGGTGGCTGGCAGAGCCCTGCTCTTTCCTGGAGTGTTGCAGTGTGAGGGCAGGAAAACAGATGTGCAGGTTCTGCTGGGTGTGTTACAGGCAAAATGCTGGTTTGAGAAGCCTAAAATCCAAGGAAGACTGTCTGGTAGTACCTGCTGCTACCATCTGGTGTTCGTTTGCCTTCATCCCCCAAATTAGTGAGAAGGCAGTATTTTCTCTAAGGCAGCCACGGGGTGGAGGGAGAGCTTTCATGGATAGCAAGGATCAAGGTGATGGTGATGGAGCTGCCTTGCTCAGCAGTGGGTCACAGCTGGTTTCTGCTCCACTGCTGCAGGCTGTCATCTCTCATAACACACATTGCTGCATCTTCTCACACAATTTCTGAGTGTAACACTTATGGTCTGAGTGTAACAGCAAGAAACAGATCGTAGGGATTTGAGAGGAAATAAGAACTGTGCATGGTACCTGTTCACTAAGGGCAGAGGGTCAGGAACACTGCAGAGATGGTGAATGCAAAGCAAAGCTACAGTTGTCTGCTCCACAGTGTCTCTCCTAACCTCCAGAAATTAGGATGTGGGGAATAGCTTTTGGTTAGCTGTCAGTGTGCTTGGGGGTAAACCCAGGAAAAATCTTGAGTACACCCACTTAACTCTCTGTGTGATTAACAGTGCTGAGGATGGAGACAAGTTTGTCCTGATATCCTCAGGTTGTTTGTTGCTGGAGGAGGGTGAGATGGGATCAGACTCTTGCCTGTGGTCATCCAGCTGATGTGCTGCTTGCTCTCCTGCAGAGTCGAGGGAAAGGAGGAGCTGTCAGCAAGCTCATGGAGAGCATGGCGGCAGAGGAGGATTTTGAACCCAACCAAGACAGCAGCTTCTCAGAAGATGAGAACATCCCACTGAGCATGCTAGTCGAGCGACCACCCACACCAGGTAAGGGCAGAAGGGGCTGGGGCCTGATAGTACAGATAGAGGGACTGGGCAGCTTTCCCATGGCTACTCAGAGGAGGACTGTCTTGCTTTCACATGTTCCTATCCGAAGATATGAGTCTTTGGGGTGGAGATACCACTCTTTCAGACAATTCAGTTAAAAACAAGCCTTACCAGAGTGGCCCACTGTGACATATAGTTGAAGCCCAGTCTCTGAGTTGCCCTGTTTTCATTTATTAGTGTGTTTTTATTATTAAGATGGGGAGCTTATTATTTATTATTATTAATGTGTTTGTTACCTCTGCCAGGAGCTAGCCAGAGAGAGAGAGAGAGAGCCCTTTCTACAAAGGGCTTACTGTCCTTTTCCTAGGGTAGGGTGATGCTGGGAATATGAGGTTTCCTTTTCCCCTTGCTGCTCCTTTTCCATGTATGGTGCTTTCTAATCCCCATCTTGCTCCAACTCTTCACAGCTCCTCGCTCCTGCATCATTGACAAGGATGAGCTGAAAGATGGTCTGCGTGTCCTCATCCCCATGGACGACAAGCTGCTCTATGCTGGGCATGTCAAGACGGTGCATTCACCAGACATGTGAGTTGAGGGACTGCCGTATCCACCTGGGATTTGCTGGATATAGTTGCTGCAGGGATCCCTTTGGGAGCTGGGTAGAGCTGACTGTCCAGAGACTGACAGTCTGGCAGGGAGGGAAGGAGAGTTCACTCTGGTTTATCAGCAGTGAGGAAAATCCAATTACCTCTCATTAAATGCACTGACATAAACTGGCGGTGGGTCTCAGAGGGAGGAGTTACCGGTCAGGGTGATGGCTCCCACGTGCCATGCCTGACCAAGCCTTTGTGTTTCAGATACCGTGTGGTGGTGGAAGGCGAGAGGGGAAACCGTCCCCACATTTATTGCCTGGAGCAGCTCTTGCAGGAAGCGGTATGTGAGGCCAGAGGGTGCCTGCCCTTGGTGCCTGAGCCCTCTTTGGGGTTGGAGGAGGCAAGCTAGAAGCCTCCTTCCCTTCCCCAGCTGGGGCTGCAGGAGTGCCCTGAGTGGCCAGTGGGCAGAACTCCCCTTGGTTTGCTTGCTGCCCCATGGCCAAACTCCCCCACTGCCAGTGGGCACTGGCCCTGCATTCCAGCAGGGATAATCCTTCACCCTGCCCTGTGAGCAGACAGGAGGCCATTTCCCAGCAGGGAGACTGTCCCTTACCTTCTCCAGAGCTGCTTTGCTTCATGCCAGGTGTGGTGGGATGGTCTGTGCTGGTGCTAGGAATGTCATCAATTGCCTTTCTCTTGTCCTGAGCAGATCATCGATGTGAAACCCCCTTCAGTGCGATTCCTGCCCGAGGGCACGAGGATTGCAGCCTACTGGAGCCAGCAGTACCGCTGCCTCTACCCAGGGACAGTTGTCCGAGGTAAGGCCACCCTGCTCATTCAAGGCCATCATGCTGATTTAGTGACATCCTGTTGGTTCAGGAAGAGGTCTGAGCCATTTAGGAGCTTAAAAAATCAGCGAAATTCAGTACATTTTAGAAAGTCAAAATTGACTTGAGGCACCAGTGATTTCTGAGGTTGTGGAGGTTTCTAAATCACCTAGACACTCACAGCTTTGCTTCTGATCTATCAGCTCCCTGATCTGGTCCCATTAAAAAGTCAGTGAACAGCTTTGGACAATTCTGCCATGGCTGGTCTTGTTTTTGGGTCTTTGGTCACATTACATGTTGTATAAGGGAAGAATTACTTGTAATTATAGACCAGTAAAGCTGATGCAAGAAGACAGGGTGGGAACACAGCTTTTTTTTCTCTTGGAGAAGGTGAAATAGCAGCAGTTTATGATTGCTGAAAGTAGTTAAAAAATATGGGTAAAAAAAAAAGATACTGCAGTAAAAACAGAGAAGTGAATTTCTGCAAGAATAGAAGGAAACAGTGGAAAGGAGTGGAAAGTCAAACTGGAATGGTTGTTATGTTCTGAAGGAGTGCTGCTGACTGGAGAATTTCACTCTGGGTATGGTGGTTTAGTATTATCAGGGATTTTCCATTGCAGAGTGAGCCTTCTGTGCCCTCCCTGCACAGCCTAGGAAAGGATGCTTTGGGGCTGGTGCAGGATCCCTGTCTTTCCCCATGTTCCCACTTCTACAAGGGGTTTGTACTCTGGTGTTTGTTCCTAATCCCACCTTCTGCTCCCCCATCCCACAGGAACCCTGGATCTGGAGGAAGATGGTGATCTCATCACAGTAGAGTTTGATGACGGGGACACGGGACGCATCCCACTGTCTCACATTCGGCTTCTCCCACCCGACTACAAGATCCAGTGTGAGTCTTTCTGTTCATTTTTTTGCAAGACACTTCCCACTAGGAAAGTTTTGGGAGTTTTGGGTCACTTGCCTCAGAGATTTTGGGAAGAGTTCACGGACTTTCAGTTCTGGAGATTGCACCATCAATTATGAACACACAGAGCTGGGGTGGGATATCAGCCATAAGGAAAAAGGCCCAGTCCCTATTGCAGAATTGGTTGGGATACTTCTTCTGAATCACATCTCTTTTTTTGTTATTATTTGACTGTATTTGACCATCTCTTTGATCTGTTGCAGGTGCTGAGCCTTCCCCTGCCCTTCTGGTGCCCAGCACCAAGCGCTGTAGCCGTAAATCCAGCAAAGACACTGGAGAAGGAAAAGAGGGAGCTGCACTGGGCTCAGAGGAGCCTGTGTCAAAGAGCAAAGGGCGAGGGAGAAAGCCAAGCGTCAAGGCAAAAGCTGGTAGGTTGTCACCACTGCCAGACCTGGAGTCAAGGGAATCCTTGCACAGTCCCCCACTGCTCTCCCCAAACTAGAGCTGTTGCTTGGAGCAAGATTTAGATGGGGATGGATGCACTGCTTGAATGCAGAGCATCCATACATCAGCTCACTCTGCTGTTTGCAGGAGGCTGGCTCAGAAGCTGGTCTGTGCAGTGAAAGCCTCCTCCTGTCAGCTGGGCCTGCAAAGCAAGGTCCCTTTTTCAGCTGAGCATCTCTGCAGCCATTGGTAGGGCCAAAGATGCAGGAGATCTGCAGTTTGAATCCCCTGAAGTTGAAGTAGCATCTCTGGGCCTTACCCATCAGCTGCTCACAGGCACTGACATCAGGCCAGGCTGTTCAGGACCTGTGTCTCATGGGGGTTACCTGAGCAGGCAGGAACAAGCCATGCTTGTCCAGAGACAGGTCAGCATTGGAGTCTGATTGAGTCTGAGCTAATAAAGCCCATCTGGGTGAATAACATCAACACTGTGTTTCTTCCCACTGCAGAAGAGGCTGCCTTGCCTGAAGAGAAGGATCAGGTTGAGTCCTCACCTGTTACCTCTTCAGTCCCAGAGAAGCCAACCTGCTTGGGCAAGCCAAGCATGAAGGGCTCACGAAAATCACAACCGCTGCCGACTGGAGGCTCTCCTGCTCCCACAGAGGAAAAGCGGTCAAAAGCCAGCAAAATGAAGATCTCCACTAAGCTGCACAGCCCCCCACAGCCTGCTTACCAACCTGCTGTGTTCAGCAGCATCCTCGGCACAGAACCCTACAGTGACCTGCCAGGAACGCTGGCAGCCTTTGGCTCCAGTGAGGCTTCAGTGTCAAAAGCCAAGGCCAAGAAAGGGCGACCCACAGAAGAGGCACAGGAGTTTAACACCATGGTCAAGGCACAGAGGAAGCATGACAGTGAAATCCTGATCAAGCTGGACCATGAGGGCGTGATGTCTCCAAAGACAAAGAAGATGAAGGAGGCGATGAGGATGCTGGAGGACTCAAACCTGGCCAATCGCAGAGATGGGAAGAGTCTCTTGGGGCTGGGCTATTCCACTGCAGTGAGTGTGGAGGGAAAACAGAAATCTTCCCGAGCCAAAGTGGCTGAGGGAGACCCTTCCCCTGCCAGCTTTGGAGGAAAGTTTGATAGCTCAGTGGAGAGCCTCACTGCCTCAAAGGACCAGGAAGAAAAGGCAGCAGCTCCAGCAGCAGTGGAAGAGTCTGAGAGCAACAGCAGCGACAGCAGCTCAGAGTCAGAGGGGGAAGAGGAGGGTGAGAAGAACCGAGAGGAAGCCCAGGACAGCAGCTCAGCCAGCTCAAGAGCATCCACCCCTCTCTCTTCCTCCAACTCTTCCTCCTCTTCTTCTTCTAGCAGTAGCTCATCTTCATCTTCCTCTTCCTCCTCTTCCTCCACCTCATCGACCTCTTCTTCATCAAGCTCCAGCTCTTCTTCCTCCTCCACTACAGATGAAGACTCCTCCTGCAGCTCTGACGACGAAGTAGCTGAGGCCCAGCCAAGTTCCTCAGTGCAGCAAACCCTCCCACCCAAGCAAACCAAGCAGACAGGGAAATCCCGCGCGTCCTCCCACCCACAGAGCCAGAAGCAGCCGGCACAGCAGCCGGTGCAGCAGCCGGCGCCGCCGCAGAGCGGCAACAAGAGCCGGCCCAAGAAGCGCGAGGGCATCCACCTGCCCACCACCAAGGAGCTGGCCAAGCGCCAGCGGCTGCCGTCGGTGGAGAACAGGCCCAAGATTGCTGCTTTCCTCCCTGCACGGCAGCTGTGGAAGTGGTTTGGGAAACCCACGCAGGTAAGCAGAGCCTCTCCCACTGCTCTGTAGTGTTTGGCACTGGTGTGCGGCCTTCTGGTGCCTCTTACCCTTCTCCTTTTCCTGGGGTGGTGAAACTGCTGTTATGGTGTGTCCTCAGCCAAGGTCTCTGGTTTGCAGGAGGTTGGGGTTGGCCTTTGCTGTGTTTGGGGGAGCTATCCTACATGGCGTGTCCCTGGTTCCTGTGGGAATACTGGGGCTCTGCTGACTGCAAACGGCTGTATGTGGGACAGGGCAAGCAGTTGTGGGTGGGGAAAACCTGGGTGACCCCTGGCCGCTCACCTGTGCAATCCTCTCTTGGCAGAGACGTGGGATGAAAGGGAAGGCCAGGAAGCTGTTCTACAAGGCCATTGTCCGGGGCAAGGAGATAATCCGCATTGGAGACTGTGCCGTTTTCCTCTCTGCCGGCCGCCCCAACCTGCCCTACATCGGCCGGATCCAGAGCATGTGGGAGTCGTGGGGCAACAACATGGTGGTCCGGGTCAAGTGGTTTTATCACCCAGAAGAAACCAACCCTGGGAAGAAACTCAACGAGGGCAAGGTAGGCTGGTCTCCTCTGCCAAGAGGGCTGCAAAGATCCTGTCTCCCTTTTGTTTTCAAGGATGAGGAGAACATCCAAGGCCCAGTCTCTTACTGGTACCCTGATTGGGGGTGGCCTCATCCTTTCATGTTGTGGGGGCTGCCTGTGGTGTGGGCAAGCCTGGTGTTTGCCCCTTGAGCTGGGGAGGGGTGGGTTTCAGTGTACTAGGAAATAAAGACTTTTGTGTTGGTCCAAGAAAGAGTGTCAAGGGCCAGATCAAGTCTTTACAGTGTAAGGATGACTGGCCTGGTGCTCAGAAACACTGAATTTTGCACATGTGTGCAGCTGGTTTATAACAGGCTCTTAGGATTATTCCCAGTGTCTGTGGGCCAGGATTGAAGTGCCAAGGGCACATGAGGTGGGCAGGAGGTGTTGTCATGGAAAAACAACTAATTCACCTGCTCTTTGTTTCTGTTTTTCCTTTTCTTCTTGGGTGCAGCGCTGGGATCAGAAATCAGGCAGGAGTCTGTCCACAGCTTTGCAGGCATCCAGCCAGAGAAAGGACTTTATGGAGGTTGGTGAGGCTGGGGGAAGGCTGGGAGGGACTGCTGGGCACCCTGTAACAAATGCTGCTGGGAAATGCTCCCCAGCCTTCTTTGGCTTTTGTTCTTTGCCTCATCTGCTGAGTCTGCAATGTCCAGGACTTGGGATGAATGTTTCTGGGAGGGAGGGAGTAGCTGTAAGTGTTGGGTGTGGGGAGGAACAGTAGGCTGGTATTCAGCACCCATCTTTTCATTTCCATCCTTGAAGTGAGGATGACAGACTCCTGGCCTTCATGTTCCTCCTCTGTACATGTGCTTGGCAGCCGCAGCATTCCCAAGGGTGGGAGCTGAGTGAAGACCATGGCTCAGGTTCAGTGGGCTGGATGGATTATGTCCAGGCTGCCCAAGTGCCTGTGCAGATTCCCAGTGTTCCTCCTCTGATCTGTCTGTTGGGATGAGTGGGAAGTTCTGGAGTGTGAGCAGAGCCCTGTCCTATTGTGATGCTGTTTTTCCTACATACTGAAGATGAAGCTGTAAATACTGAGACATCTAATCTCTCCTTTTCTTCCCACCTCCTTCCTTCTGTTCCTGTTGTGCAGCGAGCCCTCTACCAGTCCTCTCACGTGGATGAAAACGATGTCCAGACCATCTCACACAAGTGTCTTGTTGTTGGTCTGGATCAGTATGAGCAGATGCTGAAGACGAAGAAATACCAAGACAGTGAGGACCTTTACTACCTTGCAGGGACCTACGAGCCCACTACGGGCATGATTTTCAACACTGACGGGGTCCCTGTCATCTGCTGACCGCCCAGGGGACACGTGCCACCCCCTGGGAGGGACGGGACAAACCTGAGGACGTGCCTGTTCAGACGACATGATTGTTTCTTTCAATGCTCATTTCTGTGTCACACTACAGACAGGAGAGCGCGAGAGACGCGAGGAGGAAGGAGAGGGCTGAAGAAAGGGGGGTTGGGGAGCAGTTACAGGACTCGAGGAAGATGCTGTTGGGGGTGGCGGTGGTGCTCGAACCCCAAGGCTCTTCCGGAAGTGGCTTTAAGTAAGGTGACACTTGACCAACTTCTCCCTTCCTCCTTTTGGTCCAGGAAAGCACATGGGTCTCGTGATCATTTCACCAGCGGGACCCCCCGGCAGGAGGGATCCCTTTTGTGTCATTTGCCCCCATCAGTAACTCGGAAGCCACGTGGAAGGGCCCCCACTCACCTTCTGCGTGCGCTCCTCTCCGTCCTTATATTCCCTTTCCTGCTTAGTTTCGCATGACCCTTTAGGAAGGACAGGGTGAAAGAGAAAGGAGATGAGTCTCTCTCAGCGCCTCGTCTCGATCCTCTCAGCGCCTTTTTGCGGTTCCCTTTCCCTGGAGGCCCCTCTGGCAGCATGGAGCACAGTGGGGCAGGACTGGCCCCAGCAGAAGAGATCCTGGGAGGAGCCAGGTGGAAGAGGAGCCAACACCCAGTCTGGGATGCTGCCTTCCCACTGTTCCAAACAAATAGTCTGAACCCTCTTTTCCTGTTGCTCTGCATCCCTCCTGCCCTGGAAAGGTGCTGGGGAGAGCAAGCACTCGGCGAGGGAGGTGACATTTGGCAAACAAAGAACTTGTCTTGGAGCATGCAGTGAAGAGGCAGGAAATGACTGGGAAAAGCTGCTGCTCGGTGCTTGGAGGAGAGAAGACCATTGGATTCCGGCATCCCTCACCCACCTTTACCCTCCCCTGTGTGGAGCTGCTGGGAAGCCTTTGCCCATCATTTGAAGGGAATGGGGACAGTGTGAGCACCCGGCTGTGCCTGCCTGTGGTGTTCCCACAGCCAGAGCCCTGCTGCCACCTCGGGCTCAGGGCTGGGACCACCCAGCTGGCTCCATCCAGCAGGCCAGCCTCCCCACGGAGCAGCTCACCTGCTGTCTCACTCCCACTGGGCACATGCCGGACTCGTGGCGCCACCACTGCTGCTCCAGGGTTACGCCTGGCCGGAAGGGACACCGGAGGAGAACCAGAGGAGAACGATGCACCATCCTTGCACTTAAAACAAAACTCCAAGAGACGCACTGATCTTTGCAACTACCGACTCGCACTACAGATCGCTGGGGCGCGGAGCAGGGCCCGGCTCGGCCCAGGCTCCGGTGGGGAGACGCTTAAGCCAAGGACAGATTGGAAACTCTCCGCCCTGGTGCCGGCTGTGTACCAGAGACTGGAGGCCAGGGCTCAGGGGAGAGGGACACCCCTGCAGAGTTTACCCCTCGTCCTTTAAACAAACCACATGGTGCTGAGCTCGTACCATCTCCACCCCGGGCCACCGGCGCCTCAGCACGGCGGACAGTGACGGTTCTAGCCTGTACAGTTTTAATGTACCAAAAGACTCTTTAGCCCTCCTGTATTATAAGTCTTTAAATGGATTCAACTTTTTAATTATAAATATAAATATATATATAT
>VXBX01004142.1:9566-22438 GCA_013400415.1 Scytalopus superciliaris
GTGTCATTCCATATTTCACCTGTGCTCACATTAGCATCCTACAGATTCAGATGGGCCTCACCCTACTGTTTTTGTGCTTTATAATTAGGATTTTTCTCGTAGTCAGATAATGTTGCATTACTTAGAAAAACATCTTGCGTTTGAGAAGTTCCATTGGAAGTTAGAAAATAAAAGCAGGTTGCTTTGAGGGATTGCCCTGTGATGCCAACCTGTATAAACACAAATCCAGATGTTTTGGCAAGATAATGTGAAGAAAAAGTTCTCTGGTCTTCATTTACACTTTATATATATATTATATATTTATATATTTTNTCCTGAATGCAAAAATGTCAACATTTATTGCAAACTTTCCTTCACATTAACATGCTGGGACCACATCTGGCATCTTTCTTTCTCTTTTCTGTTCCTTTTTTCTTCCTTTTCCTCCTGCCATCTAGTGTGGATATGAAAATGGGAAGGCAAGGTAGTCCCTATTTCTATCATCTGTGTTCATCTGTCTGTTCAGCTATTTTGAAAAAAAAGGAAGAAAAACCAAATAAAAACAATCCAAAAAGCAGAAAACAGCAACCTCAGGTGCACATATTGTGTGCAAAGATCCATATGTATTATCTGTAATCTATAAGCCTTACACTCCTTGTAAACCATGTATTTATTTGTTATAATTTCCGTTATTTATTGTGGTTTGTAAGTCTTAGAGAATCTATAATTGTTACAGACTATAAGAAAAATCAATTTTATCTGTCTGTCTTTGTTTTTATCTGCCTGGTAATGTCATGGTCAGTACTCTAAGATGGACACACTTGGGAAACAGGCTGAACTGCATCCTCCAAAGATGTTAGAGAACCACCTGGATTTTGGCTCAACTCCTCATCAAGCTCACACAAAACAACCATTCACCTTTTCCAGGCATGTCTAGTAGCAAATGAAGACCATCTTCTTTACCCAAATCTATATTGTTTTGAAGAGCGTGTGGCTTTCTTGCCATGCTCCGATTCCACATCTGTGAACTGAAACGATTCTAACACTGTTTCTGGAGCAGATTTTGCCTCCTGGTGAGAAGGGGAGGAAAGGAGAGAAACTTCCAGCCTCAGGAGCCATGAAAATGAAGACATGAAATTTGGTGTCCTTGTCTAGCTTTTCAGTTTGAATTTATTACCTTTGTCTGCATTTTCCCTTGTAAGCTGACTGCCTGAGGAACTAGTTAATAATATCTATGATCCTGATAATTCACTATTCCATTTGCCAACAGAAAGAGTCCCAAAGAATCCATTGTTGTGTAGGTATAAATTACTCCAAGTCATTCTGCAGGGCTCTGTCTTTTTTTTTTATCTGTGTAAAATCTCCAGGAAGAAAAGGAGATCCCACCATGACAGTCAGACTTATTTATGGCATTGTAGAAATAGAAAATGCTAATTTACAACAGGAGAAGTATGTCCTGTCAGGCTTCAATTTGAAAGACTTAGAAGTGCTCATTCTGTCATACAAGCTTAGTGTGTATCTGGAGGAGTTTCCCTAACTTCTTTAAATTTCCCTTATTCTTTGGACAAAAAGCTGTGCCTGTGGGTCCTCTCACCATGTAGAGTAACTATGAACAGGGAGTAGTGAGGCTGAATTCCCTCTGTTGGAATCCATATTTTCAGACCTCCTTCTCTGGTCTTCTTTCCTTCTGCTGTTCTCCCCTTTTTCTATTTCCTCTGCTTGTCGTAACTGAGAGAGGGACAGGAAATTTTCAGAGCTTTTTTCCTTGTATTTGATATGCCTATTGCTATTTTGTTATTCCATTGGTAATGTTCACACAGTATTTTGTATTTGCAGGTTTTTATTAAGGCATTGGAAAAATTGGACATTCAGAAGATCAAGGACCTGCTTCTAACCTTGAGCTTTGCTTACCTTGTCTTCCAGAAGAAAGCAAAGTCAGGCTTTCCCCAAAAAATTAAAGTGTGACTGAAAGTACGGAATGTATTGTAAAAATGATTTTAATTCCTATCTTGTAGATAAATAAAGCACAGCAAAATCACATCAGAAGTTCTAGAGCTGTAGAATAAAGTCTCTATCACTTCTGTGACTGTAGATAGCTGCATTTAAAATTTTGAAATTCATATGATTATATACCTGCTTATTAATTTAGTACTAAATGCACTTTATCATGCATCGCTAAAGGACAGGACTAATTTTTTAGTCTTATTTTTATCTTAAATTGGTGAATATGTAAATTTGTCAAGATTGTTTCTGAAGTCATTAACTACTTGCTAAATTTAAGTGTCTCCTTAAAAACAAACCTAGTACATTTTATGATGTTTTTTTCTTGTTGTTGCTGTGGTGGAGCCTACATCAGATCAAAGAGAGAAAATATTTGATCTCTGTGGGAAGATTTGTGACAGTTTTGTGGAGATTTCACAGACTGCAGATGGATCGGGTTTTATTGACATTTGTCCTAGAGAAGTTTCTTCACTACTTGCTATAATTCTTGGAGAGATGTGTTAAATATATCTCTGGTCAGCAGAATGGTCACAGTGGCCCTTTGCCTGCATTGCCCGAGTTACCAACATTCTGGCCCCAAAACAGGCACTGCAACACTTAAGCCAGGCAGACACCCCATCACTGGTTTGCACAGTCAGGGTGTTTATGTCTTGTTTTAACTGACCAACCTGGAGGAAGAACAGAGTTGAACCTTTACCTCAAAAGGCAAATAAAACCAGAATTTCTTAGTATGTTAAACATTTGGTAGGCTTTTCTGTTTTCTTCTGTTTTTCTTTCTGCCTTTCCTCATTCCTTTTTTTTGACCGCAACAAGAAACAGAAATGAACTGCAAGAAGAGTTACCCCCTTCCAAACCAGACTGGTTTGGATAAGCAGCCTTTGGAACCATCCAGTAGAACCTATGAGAAGTTTATTGATGTTTGCCCAACAGGGCACACCCCCTTTTTGTGGCCCCAGCCACCACCATGGCAATGAATAACCTACAAAATGCCAGCTCACAAGTTTCTTGCATTCTTCTAATCCATTACTGTATCCCTTGCCCATCCCAAAGACCATTTTCTTTAAATTCACTTTCTTGTTTTAAACCTTTTTGATCAACAAAGGGTTCAGTTATTTTTCCTATCCTCTCCAAACCAGAAAAAGAAAACAGAAGAATAAAAAGACATTTCTGGAATGTTTACCCCACTTGATCCTTTCTTTTTCCTAGAAGAACCTTAGTAACAAATGGATGAAGATTTGCAGTGTCTTAAGGTAATCATAGGGTGGGGTTTTGTACTTTTCACTGTTCTTTTGCTGTGATTTCCTCTAGGAAAAGTATTTAGGGTTTTGAAATGTTCCTGTGGTGTGATTTGCACTTCAGGACCACAAAGTTTAAACTCTGTTGTCTCCAAATGCAGTCGTCCTTGATCCACTTTTCCTACTTATTTTCTATGTCCTCCATCCCTGGTCTTTATTTTTCAAGCATTTTTGCTTCTTGACCCTTTCTCCCTTCTTTTTCCAGGAACCTCACTGCTGGAAGCATTTCCCAGCTTTCACTATTCCATAAAAGACTGAGGATCAGCGCGTGCAAATTCCAGTCTGCCTCACACTGGGAATGGAGTGACACCACCCCAGCCAGTGCTCCAGGAAGGACCGAAGCCACCAAGTGTGTGAGAGCATTTCACAGTACAAATAGCGAGGTAAAGGTATTCAGGTCAGCAGTGGATGTTCTTATGGAAGTTGCTCCAAAGATACTTTTCGGCTGCAAACTGGACATACTGGAGTGAACCCATGACGGGTTCTCTTGTGACTTATACGGACAACCCCGAGTTCAGGCAGGGCAGAACAGAGTCATCCCCCCAAAAATACTATAATGGCTTTAACCTCAATAAACCACAGTGTCTTTCAGACCTCCCAAGCACAGAACTGCCGTGCACTGTCCTGTTTTCAGGATGTGCACCACCCACAACCTGCCATACAGCCAAGATGCAAAGAAATAGATGTCACTCTGGTATCTTTTGATACCTTCAGCCTGTGTTTGTGCTGTGGTATTTACCTGGCAGCTCAGGCAGATCTTGCTATTCTCTCCCTCTTGCCATTAGCTGATGTATATAAAACATTCACAAAGAAGACTTGGATTGGTGTGTCTGTTCAGGATGCAAACAGAGGTTCCTGTCTCAGTATTCTTCTCAGTATTCCTGCTTTAGTCACAAATTGAATAATATAGACTGCTGTTTATATATAGATATAGATGTAGATATAGATGATGTAGATGATACAGATATAGATGATATAACATGCTGGTTTTAGACACATGAAGAAGCTGTTTGGCCCGTTGCCAGCTTCAAAAATACTGAAGATACCCAGTCTTGAAGAAATGCAGAAAGCAATATGGTCTTCCTATTCGGCCATGATCAAGTCAGGGAATGAACTTGATAAATCACTGTCCTGCTGAAAAAATATGGGCAGAATTTACACCACAGGGTGTTGTTTGCTCTGTGTGTTCCAACAGCTCAGATAAATGTGGCACTTCCACCACCACAAAAGTCACTTGAAAAAAACCACCCCAAAACCACACTTCTAGAATTGCATTCTGAAACATGAAAAAAAAAAAAAAAGAGATTTTTTTTTCCTTTTGTGACAGGGAAATCGAGATATCACAGCATCCTGAAGGACAGCACAGCTAAACCAGACTAATCCTCACACCAGTCCTGTTGAAAACTCCTTCAGTAGTTTTGGCAGACAAATGTTGGGACAGCCAGCCAGCCAGAAGAAATCCAGCCAGGCAGACAGCTACAGTCCCGCTCATCAGTGCTGGAAAAAAACACATTCCAGAGCTTGGCTTCCCTGCTCTGGTGCTTGCCAAGCACACCCTGGGAGTGGCCACACGTGTGCTGGGGTTTGCAGAAGAGAAACAGAAGGAAAGCAGGACTGCTGTGTGAACTCATGCTGGTTTAAAGTTAAACCGGCAGGATAAATGCACCCAACTCAAAGGAGATTATAAATCAGAGTTACAATTTGCTAAAAAGATTACAATGAATACAGTGATACAGAGAAAAAATGGTTTTAACCCACGAACCCAGAGGTACGACCCAGCATCCCGGGGCATAAACAGGATGGTGTTCATCGTCCGCTGTGCTGAGTCCCATGTGGGGCCCCTGAGTGTAATTAATCAAGTAAAAGGAAAGGAAAACTTGTTGGTGAGGATGATGGTCACAGTCTCGTCAAGAGTGGCAGTCACAGTCCCATTGAGGTCCTGGTTCTCCTCTGGATCCCACAAGTGATGCCAGAAGTCCCCAGACCCCAAGATTAAACATGCTCAGGCTCAGGTAGGAGTTTCCAGCACCTCCACCAGGGCGTGAAGCTTCACTAGGGGTGATTTGCTCTGTGAGTCAGGGGATATTTGGGGAATCTTTGATGGTCTAGGTAGATGGAACTGCGTATTGTGTGGTCCCTGATGGCCCATGAGCAGACATGACCCCTCAGGCTGGTGTGAAGGTGCTGATGCCTCCCTGGAGGGGAGTTATCCCAGCTGAGTCACTGGTGTGAGGACAGGAACACTCCCCTGTCTCACAGGGATCTTTAACACCCAATTTATACCTTGAGGGCTCAGGTGTGCCCCAGGCAGCTGCTGCAAAGGGTCCATTATTAGCAGTTCATGAGATATGACACAGAGGGTGTGGAACACACAGCTTTGCTTACACCCACACAGTGACAAACTGGTCCCAGCTGGTGTAACTGGGAAGAACTGCAGCAGGGAACATGCTGCCACAGTTCATTCTTTCTTTCTTCTAGAAAAGCAGAGGATCCTCCTCAGAAGTCACGGCAAGGGTGCACATATTTTGTCTGAGCTACAGGAGGAGCATTACTTCTTATTTACATGCAAGGGTTTTATTTTCAGTTCTGCCAAAACTGCCCTCTCTTGTTACTATTGAGCATTGTATTAGAGAGCTTCTCAGTTATCCCGAGGCATTCACATGGAAATCAGTTGGGATGGAAATCCACACCTGGCAACCCACAGCATTCTGACAGCATTTCAATTGCCCATCAGGTGCCATTACAAGGATTTTGACTGCCATTATGTTTTTTACCTATCTATGGGTTGAAGAGGAGCTGCTAAATAGATAGGAATAGTTGTTCAGACTAAGGAGAGACTGGTGTCCTGTCTCGAGCACTGACCTGAGATGGCAGTGTCCACCCAGGATTGTTCGTGGGAAATTCATGCCTAGAGTATCTGTACTTCCTCTTCACTAGGTCCCAGTCAACACTTGGGAACAGACAATGATCCTCAAGTTTGGAGCCATAACAAGCTCGGAGCCAGAACTGTGGTCAGCGTTCAGAAATTGAGGATGTGCCCAAAAGACCAAATGACAGAGTAACTGACGATGCTCAACAGCATCTGAGCTCCCCCTGTAGAAGGCGCTGTGCAGGATGACCTGGGAGGACAACCTGGGCTAACACAAGTTACAGTCTGTGCTTTTCGGATTGGCCAGGATTGGAAGCTGCACCATAATGTGGCACAGCAGAAATTTCAAGTAACTCTGATATCCACAGAGAGGCTTAAGGAAGCTGTTAAAATCTCGATGATCCATCACACCTCATTAAGCTGTTGGAAACCAGCTCAGCTACTGAACCATCCAGGAATACAGAGGCATAATGATGACTTGAGAGAAAAATTTTCATCTCCCCTATTGAGTTACATCCTCTGGCACCTGTAAGAAACATCAGCTGCAGGTGATTTTACCAAGGCCAGTGTCATCTCAGAGAAACAATGATACCACACACTTTGGAAAGTCAGTCTCGGGAATCTGATCGTTTCCTGGGAATAAATTTGGTGATTTCATGAAGATCATTTCTAACTATTTTATTAGTTCAGTAAGCTTCAACCATTACTTTGCTTTCATGGTGGTCTCTAGGGGACCAGTAGAGTATGGCAGTGGCTGAAAACCTCTGACTGCTAATTTCAGACCTGTCTCCTCATTTTCATAGCATTCACAGATTTCTGACAATGGCTCTGTAAATGGCTCTGAATTTCATTAATGGCAATTAGATATTTATTTTTTTTTAAATCTTCCTTCCTTAAGCTGAATTTATACTCCTTCAGCATTGGATTTGTCCGGGAATACAAAAAGTGGAGCTTGCACCTTAAAAAATAATGTGTTTTTCAATATGCAGAATTAGCCCAAGATTTTGAAACCTTTGCTTTAGTCTGCAAAGTACCGACAAGTTTAATTTTTAAAATGTATTGATGGAGAGTGCTAAGGAGAGGGTCTTAGCAGCTGTTATGTTAAAGTTCACATTTTCTGCTAGCAGACAAATATGAGTCATGTTGCCATTTTTATTTCAAGGAAAAGCTGATAAACTCCAATCAGGGCATCCAGAAACAAGTTTGGGTGACATCTGTCATTTCAACCTAAACCAAAGTACCTTACTGAAACCAAATCTCTAAGAAGTATAGTTTTAATTTTGCAGGCAGAATTTCTCTTGCTCTGTTCTCCACAGGCTAATTCCTACCTTTAAGAAAATTAAGTTCTAAATAAATGTTTAGAATTGAGGTCCATATCCAGCATTAAATATTTGCTCCCTTTTCAAGCTGCTCAGATTCCAAGTGGCTGAAATGGGAGGTAGTGCAGGCTAGACCAGGTGATGTATTTCCGCAAAAGAAGAGACAGTGCAAATGAAATCCTGTTTAGGTGTAAATACCCTGTTTGAGACCAGTGAAGGTGGATGAAGAGCAAACTACTCACAAGAGCAATGCCCACTGCATTTTCAGTTCCTTTCAAGCACCCTCACTGGAGCACTGAAGGAGGTGAGGCAGTGTAGGTGGTGGGTGGATGGGGACCATTTCACTTGGAGATTGTCTCTCACCACATCACTAAATGCATTTGGGTATTAACCAGCAACAACTTTCCATGTAAAGCTACTGACTTGGGTGACATGCTAAGCAGGAGGCAAGTGCTTGAAATCTTATGCATGTTTTACACTGAAATAGAAATCACTGTATATGTAGAGTGATGCCAACACACACCCGTACTGGGGAGTGTTTGATGACAATTTTGTGATTCCACAGGTGATAAATATTTGGTGGGAGGTGGTCAAGTGTGTCCTGAAAAATTTATCCCCAGCTCAGCCTCTCCAAAGCTCAGCTTTCCCTTAGGGACTGGGGAGAAGCAGTTTCAGTTGCACTGGGTAATGAACCATGAGTTTCTGACACTCAGGTATGCTGTATCTGCTGGTGTATTGAAGAGTAAATGCAAACAGAGGAGGTTTACCCACTTTTTTTGCCAGCAATTTATTTGCTCCCACTAATACTGATAACGTGCAAGATTTAAACTTCTGTTGAATGATATCAGATGCTTTCCAGGGATGCTGTAACAAAGTAACACTCATTGCCATGAGTCGTCACCCCCAAAATCAGGTTCTTTATTTTATTTTAATTGAAATATTTTAACACTTTGACTGCTGTCAGTAATAAGTGTAGAATACTGCCTGTCCTCCTAAGAAATCACCAGTTCAGGAGCTCCTTGAAATAATAGTGTCAAATGAACCGTGAACTAATTATTATGGCCAATGTCTGTCGCCTTTTGCCTGACTTCCCAAAAATAAGCCTTGGCAGGGAAAGCCCCTGCACATATTGAGAGATATAAATTCGTTTTATACATGCCTATAAAAGCATAACACCTGCATGTTGTAAAAAGGCTGGCAAAGCCAGCATGAGAAACAAGTGTACACTGAGTGAGAGACAATTGTGGGGTACAGAATCTCGTTCTGTTGGCTTTCACAAAGGTTTTCCTGCTTACAGCTGGATTTGAGAGCTGGGTTGAAATGTCAGCACTTAATTCTTATAAAGTTTCTAAATGCACCGGTTGTGATGAAGGTGATGCCACTATTCCCTGCCGTTCTAACCTCATAATCACTAACAATATACAGGAAAATCCTCATGCCTGAAGCTCCTCAGAGGATAATTTAGTATTTCCTTGCCTTAATCCAGCTTTCCAAAATTTCCCGAAGTTTATTTCCACATCATTCACATTTCTCTGTTTCACTCTGTTATAGTGTGACCGTCCCCAGTGTAACTTACATATTCAACACCAAATTATGTGCAAAGGTGACAAACACTTTTGTATCAAAACCCCATCTGTTTTATCAGTCTCACTCGTTTATTGTTCTTCTTTATGATGGTCATAAAAAATACATTGTTTTTCCAGATTTGTGAAGTGAGATAAAGTTCCCATGAAGCAAGTGAGACTCAGCTTGTGGTTTACTGGAGAATTACAGCCTGGGCTTGACTGCTTTTGCTGCTTTCATGTTTTGAAGAATTATTCCAACATTGCCTTGGTAGAAAGAAAGCAAATTACAATGAATTCTTTTTTTCTGAACAAACTTCACTGAGTATTTTCAGTGCTATTAGTAACATAATTCTGTGTCTACTTAGTTTATTGATTCCAGATTTATTTATTCAGTCATGGAATATTTTATCAAAAGGAATATGGATTCACAGAGCTGTTAGGAATGGTATTTGTTGCTTCTGAAACAGTAGAGGGAACAGGTAGTGCTGTGTGGCACAGTTTGATACATTTGCCAGAGTATGTCTCAATTAGGCAATTTAATTCTGTATTACATTTTTTATTTGGCTGATTTTTATCACAATGCTTTAAATTTTTAATGATACAGTGTTGTACTGCAGTTTTCAAGTTTTATATTAACTTCAGGACAATACAGGAAAGTAAACCAACACATATGCATTTGATGAGATTTTTGGGGTCATTTCTGTAGCTGTACTGAGTTCAAACCAAGCAATTCCCATAACAAGACCAGCAGAATGCTGGGGACCCTTTTTGCTCCTCAAAACGGAGTCATGTAGATTTGAGGAAGTGCTTTTGGGGGTGAGGAAGAGACATGTTAAAATAATAAATCGTAGTAATAAATAAATGAATAAATAATGAGTTAATAAATAATTGAATAGATTGTAGTGCTATGCACAGTAGTATATTGTGTTGGAGTAACAGAATGCCCAAAACAATGCTGTAAAGAGTGCAAATATAGTTTTCCCAGCCTCTCTGCAGCATTAGGACAACCTGTCCATGTGCAGAACAGAGGTGCTCTGCACTCCAAGGCAGCCTTTGGAAGGCAAAACACAGCACCGAGTTGAGAAAGAATACCTGTGGCATTAGTAGCTGGTATACAAAAATAATTTTGCCAGGCAGCTGAATGAAAAATGACCATACAGTGGTAATCTGTTGACTTCATAGCACACAGACAGCTTTAAATGAAATGTTAGATACAAACAGAGCAGCATAATGGATAAGCAGCTAACAATAATGACCTCATCATTTTCAATCACAGTTCTTAAAATGGTCAGTGGAGTCAGAGACAATGTAAGTGCATCAGCCTTGGTGTGGGGGGGAGATGTTAAGGAAAGGAAAATCTGGGGCAGCATGGAAATCTACTGTGCATCTTGAGAATGAAGGAACACTCTCAATTTTAAGTTTCTTGTGAGAGCACCTGCTGCGCCCTTGCTGTAATAAAAAATATTCACTATTTCATTGCAGCAGAACGTGCAGCTGGACACCCTGGGGAGCACAAAAGCTTGAAGGAGCTCCAGATTAGGGTGTGAAGGCTCCTGGAGGAAGAGTCGGGTGTGGTGTGTTGTCACCACGACGCACACCCAAAGCAAAGTGGGTGATGTAGTTTCCAGAGGGTCTAATGAACTTGTAAACCAGAAATTCAGCCTTTTTGAAAGGGAAATAGTAGAAAGGAACAAGTAAATAAATAGCCTTTAAAATTATGAGTGAGGAAGTGCCTTGTGTTGACACCCAAACTGTTTGGCAATGCTTACTTTATTGAAAGTTAACTCCCTTTGGTATTTTCCTTTTTCCTGGATTTCAACACATACTGTTTTATGAATTAATGTTTAAATAGTGCTTTCAAAGTGTGACCAAACAGCAGTTTTCTTCTAAGAGCACCTTGCCTTGTACATTAACATCTACTTCCACACTAAAGATCACTGTTAGCAAGAATTTGGTAAGGATTAGTACACTGGTGCATGGAAAACAGCCACCATCACCCCCGAGATGCACCTCTATATCATACTAATGCATTTCAATTTAATAAAATTAAATTATACAGGCCAAAAATGTTTGGATTTGCGTTAAATATTCATTTTAGGAGGCTGCTTGGCAGGCAGAAATGGGTGCTGTGGCATTGCTTGCAGCTGAATGTACTCAAAACCCACAAGCTGAAACCTGGAGTGGAGCTGAAACCCAAAAGTGCGGAGTTTTCCCTCAGGCTTGAGGGGATTTGGATAAGCAAAACTGAGCAGGTCAGTTTCATTGACTTTATGCTCTGTTGTGCAAGTAGGTGCTATTAAAAATTACTTTCTTTAAGGCATAGATAATAAGAACCAAACAATTGTATAGAAAAATAAAGCTATTTTCTTGGGGTTTTAGAATTGCAACTACAGTTTCTTTCTCCTCTGTGTGTGAAAAATTAGTACGATTTGTTTCCATACTATCAAAGAGGGCACTTCATGCCTGATCATTTTGTATTTCCTGTCTGTGAAATTAAAACCAAGAGTAATTAAGTTTTATTTGAATTTTTTGATGTTGTTGTTAAGTGCTTGAGGTTTGTTTCTTGTTTGGAAGGTTTCTTTTGATCACCTGTTTATTTGTTTTTCAGGGAAGCTGCATTAGTAAGTGCTCCTCTAAAAAAAACCCCAAAACATTACAGTCTGGAACCATATTACTACAGGAGTAGCACCCAGCTGACCCAGCAAGACTTAACCATAAAATATTAATTCCTCTGCTATTCAAGTGCATTTCATTCAGCTGAAAAGGTAAATAATAATACCGGAAAAAACCCTTCTCATACACTCTCTATTTATGGTATATGCAGGAAAAGCAAAGTTTCTATAGCCGTCCTGCAAGAAGCAATAGCAAATGTCATTTCAAAGAGGAAAAAAATAGAAATTAATCAGTTTTATTGTGATGTTTGTTTACCCATTCTGCCAGAGACATTTTCCTTTATGTCATGGCTGAAAGTGCTGCGTGAAAGGGTTTTGTGCCTGGAATTTTTACATTAAAAATACCCCAAGCAGACTTGAAGCCAGTTGTGCTGCTGTCAGTGCTGCCCATCTCTTTGGGGGTGCCTTTTGGGCAGCTGTGGAGAGGACAGGGACATTGTAGGAGTGTTTAAACAGCCCAGCTGAGGCTCCTGAAGGATCATCTTACAATTTAAACAACACAGCAAATGGAAAGCTGAGAGACAGAGAAGTCCTGTTGTTGCAGAACTGCCTAATTTCATAGCAAAAAGAGCATAAGGTTTG
The DNA here is from genome assembly GCA_013400415.1 of Scytalopus superciliaris. Lineage (NCBI taxonomy): Eukaryota > Metazoa > Chordata > Aves > Passeriformes > Rhinocryptidae > Scytalopus > Scytalopus superciliaris. The sequence goes on from VXBX01004142.1 coordinate 21,849, forward strand.
GAACGAGATTATAAAAGTTTGATTATATGTGTAATTAACTCAAAGAATGTTACAAATCTGGAGTAGAGAATATTGCAGGACATAGAGTAAAACTTCCCTTTGTCGAGGTGATGATGTGAGCTATAATGTGATTATTTAAACTGCCCATGACATGATGTTTATGCTCTTCGGGCTATTTACTTTATCCCCTGGGTATCTTGTAGTTAATGTCCTTGCTTTGCACTGGTCATTTGAATCTGCTATAGCTGAAATTTTTTCATGTTTAATTAGCAGAAAAGAAAAATTTTAAGAAGTATATTGTTGTAAAATAACAAGGGAAAAAAAAGAAAAAGAAAATATAGAGGTCATTGTTATGTGATTGTTAAGTAAATAAAGCAATTGGCTTATCTCAGTACAAGAAAGAATTTCTCTTCCACAGCAGAAGCATCAAAGCTAAAAAATAACCAAATTAACTTCATCCTTCTGTCTAACAAAGCCAGAGATAAGTTAGCTCTATGAATCTCTGCCAAGAGTATGAAAAGATAGATCTGAATATGCCTGAATAGGGATAAAATCTGTCCTCCCTTAACAGTATAAAATATGTATAAAAT
>VXBX01004142.1:22482-32488 GCA_013400415.1 Scytalopus superciliaris
ATAAAATGTAAATATATATATATAAACATACAAAAGAGAAACCATTGGGCATAAGGACAAAAGCCTGAAAGTTTGAGTTGGTTGGTCTTGACCCACCTAAAAGATAGTTCAGTTTATGCAATGACCATTTATTGAGACCGTTAATCAAATTTGCTCTTCAGTTTTGTTTTGATTAGGGCGACAAAAGTGACCAAAAGAGCTGCCCAGACCTTTCAAACACTGAATTGGGACTCCATTAGAACTGCCTTGTGTTTATAATTCTTTCTGTGCCTGGTGAACAGGGCCCTAACCATCACTGTGTTTTTAGGTACCAGAGTTCCACATAAAGTATGGAATTATTAATTAAAAAATATTAAACTCATAATTCCAACTAGAAATAATGCTTCCATATTGTCAGGAAAAAATATGGCATTACACAAGGCGACAAAGAGGAAAAGACTGGATACTTGTGTGTTCCTACACTGTTTGGTAATCAAGACTGAACTGTTTTTAAGAGCTGGTAATAAAATTTGCAGTGGTTAGAAAAACATTTTAATTTTTTACCTCATTTATATTGCTATTTTGCCAATGCCTTGAAGAATGATAGTAACAGGGGGTGAAGAAGTTTGGATTTGATTACACCACATCACCAAATGGAAAAGGCTTTGGACGACTTTTCTTTAACTTACTGTAAATTTAACCATTCCATTAACACTAACGAGAGGGAGACCCGTGCAGTCACACTCTCAAGACTGCTCTCAGTCTTGCTAAGGTTAATGTGGAGAAACTTGTACTGAAGAATGTTTTTGTCTTCTAGACAAAGCAACATATCCATAGTTCATCCAATCTGTCCTTCTCCAGCAAGTACGAATTAATTGTTGACTTCTCTTGGCATGTTCTGTGCTTTCTTTTCCCTCTCCTTTCTCTTACCTTGTTTCTATCAATGTTGATGGAAAGTCTAAAGGAAAACAGTGAAAGTAAGTTGGGTTGTCTTGGTTTTTGACAGTTGAACTGAATGAGGCTCTGGGCTAGTTATGGTTTTGAGTCATTTTGATGCTGATGTCGAAAGAAAGGTAAAATTCTTTGTGTGAACAATGATTTAGTGGATTTAACATGTCATGGGAAACGCATCCACTTTTAATACTGCAAAGTCCAAATTCTCACTGTTTTCTTCTTTATTTAAAGCAAATATTTGCAAGTAATAGACAACATTTTGCATGAAGACCAAGAAGTCTCACTCACTCATTAACACCACTGCCATATCACTACTGAGGGTAGGATATTGTTACATCTTCTTCTGGAGATCAATGTAAATGTGATTCAACCTAACTGTGTTTTTAACTGTGGGCTGCTTTATCTACTTCCTGATGAACTAAAGAATAAACGCCCAGGAGTTTCAAATTACAGATTTCAGGTGCATCACATTTAAGAGGATTCAAGGAGTTCTAGTACTAAGTTTCTAAAATGCCAGGAAAATCTGAGTATGAAATTAAAGACATTTTCCAAAGGAACATGTTACATTGCAGTTACAAAAAGGAAGGAAGAAAACCTATTCTCTTTTCTCGTTTAGTGAAATGCTTGAAGAATAAGCCTTAAATTAGTTTGAGGTTCTTCCCAGAAGAATGAAATCTTGATATTTTCTTGATACTTTCCCACATGGAAAAACACTGTTTATGCCAAGAGAGCTGTGGACGCAATCCTGTGGATATAAACCTTCTTTAAAAATGGGTATGTCACTGTCATTTTGAAAGCAGATTAATTCTGTTTGTTTATTTATTTATTGTTGTCCTTCAGTTTCTCTGCCAGAGGCTTCTCCAGATGCCCAACATTGTGTGTGAAGCACAGAGAGGGTTCACCTGCTCTGGCTCAGGTGTATGTTCCAAGCTAGACAGTAACATGACCCAAAGGGTGCAGAGGGAGCTGAAGGCACATTTTCCTATGAGAAACATGTAATATTGGAGGCTGCAACTGGTCCCTTGGTACTGGAGAGAGCATAAGGGACTGTTTTAAACTGGGCATTTAAACCAGATATTTAAATTTACAATAGAAATTGTCATTGCATACTATCCTTGAAGCATCTTCCCATCACCAAAGCTCATTTATAGACTAAATTAACTGCTCAGTAACAACTCTAAGCTCTCTTTCCTAATGCTACTTTCCCAATTCTGATGTCAAATGGGACAAAAGTCCTTGTCCAGTGCTTTGAAATGCAATATATATCCAGATTGCTAATATAAAAGATGAATTTCTTCCATTGTTCCACTGATTCAATATCCTATATAGTATCAAATGTAGGTTATGTGACCCTACTTTATAACATTCCTGCAGCTACCCCACTTTGGGATTAACAGACCGCCTGATGACTGGCTTGTGGAACAAACCTTCAGGGAAAGCATCCTTGAAAACTTGATGTATGTCTGCAATTTTCTTGCTCTTTTTCCTCTTTTGGAAAGTATCTGGAAAACATCCTTTTCTCTCCCCTCATTCCTGTATCTCTGTATTTTTATTAAGCAACAAATCCCCCCTGTGAAGCTTACCAGCATTTCTTCTGTGCATTCTCTCCTAGAAAATTCTTGCCTCCTTTGTATTGATCATACTATTTTGCTATCAAAAAACTTAAATTCATGTGCTCATCCCATGCCTGCAGAGCACAGTCCTGATGTATCAACAAAACCCCTAGATGTCACTATAATAATATATAAAAAAAAAAGAGTGACAGCTCTAACTCTAGTTGCAGAATAGTTTTGCAATTGAGATGATCTTGAATGACACTCAAGGAACTTGACAAGCAGATTTCAATCTGTAGATAAGGGAGGGAAAAAAAGATGTTCTGTAACATTGTTGAACTTCAGAATATTGAGCTGAGGTTGAGTTCCTTCTGCCTTTTGCCTTTACCTGTCTGAAAAGAAGATTCTAGAAAACACTTCTGCAAGAGCATTGTTTCAACAAAGATAACTGAACTACAACATAATTAAAAGATATTTGTAACACAGTCTGAAAATCTCTATCATTGAAGTGCTACAAGTGTTATTCTGTGCAAAGTACTTTCTAGGCTTTGCAACTTTATATTTGCTCAGTTTTCTTAGTCCTAACTGGACAGCTGACACCAAGTCCTTCTGAAAAGTATTCACATCTTACGTATATAAAGCCATATTTGTATATTTGCGTGTCTATAAAAATGCAAATATGTTTTCTTCCTAAGCAAAGGAGAACACCTAAGGGAATAAAACTGTTCGTATTTTTGTGTGTGCATGTTGAAAAACAAAGATCTGAAGCACAAAGGCTGAGTCTCCCACATTATGAAAAAAATTATATATGTGTGTATAGATATAGATATAGATAGATAGATATAGATAGGATGCTTGAATTAGCAAAGACAGATCTATGACTATTTCTCTCTGAATGCAAAATGCATATGCAATCTGTGAAATATTCTACTGTAGGCTGAAGGGGAAAGGGGTGTAACTAGCATTTCCTTTTCAGTCTGAAAATCTACAGGAATGCAACAGCACATCTGTATGGAATTAGTATGGCTTCTCTCCCCAGTATATTGAGATTCATGTGACTGCAAACTGAGAGTCCATAATCTTGAGTCCGGATTTGTTTTACCTAATAAAAACATCAGGACTGATTGTACCTTAGGGTCTAATATTTAAAAAGACTGAGATTATGGTTTTTAAGGAAATAAGAATAAAAGCAGGCAGTTTCACAGAATTTTTAAGCCCTTGCATCTTTAGATATGTGTTTAAGGGGCTGTGTGTAGCAGTCTATATACCAAACCTTATACCTATATTTGCAGGCACTACAGCTGGATTTGAGAGCATCAAGGTAATAAAAGACACCCATCTTTCTGAAAATTCACACTACAAACATTTCTGCTCACTGCCTGTTTTCTTATGGAATCTGCACTGGTGTATGACCTATTCTTCTTTATTCCATTACTTTATCGGAAGGGCATGCTGTATGTAACATGCCATAATTACAATATGTTGGCAGAGTGCTGCTGAAATACATTAATGCAAACTTTAAATGGCTCTTAGTGTATATAGTGCCATCACAGATTTTTTTCCTAAACATTCCATAATGACAGTATATGTGATAAATAATAGTATTTATTAGACTTTTATAATAGGATATCTATAACAGATATTTATTTCTCTATGAATACAGGCCTTTTAATAAAAAAATCTCCTGAACAATCAGAGTTTTATTTTTTGAGATTATGCAGATTTGAACCTTGCATAAATTTGGCACCAATTTTTTTAATTTGCAGTTGAATGAAAATCACCAGCTTTGCCTTTCACAGATATGTGCCCAAATAAAGGAACTGCCATGATAACAATTTGGCAACTTGAGCCAGCAGCGTGTGGAATCTCCTCACTGGAGATATTCCAGAACTTTCTGGACACAATCCTGTGCCACGTGCTCTGGGGTGACCCTGCTGGAGCACCTTTACATGAACGATGGGATTCAGGTAAACTGGAACTTGGCTGCGGCTCTTAGAGATGCTCCCAGCTCATCCTTGTGGTCATTAGAACTTTATCTTCTTGTGGGCATGCAGAAACACTGGAATGTTAAACATGACCTCTGTTTTTACAGGTTCCTAATTTGTGGTGCAGCACTCGTGTGGTCGTAGCAGCAGCTTCTGGAACTTCACCGCTGGTTTAAACTAATAAAACCCTGTTGGTGCACAAAGAAACTGTGTTCATGTTGTTAGCATGCTACATAACAAATGCTATTTATGCTTTCAGATGGATGAACAGCTACAGGAATATATATTGGACCATGAAATCTCAGTGATACTTAGGCTGGTTGAATCCTCTTTTTCCAAACATGTTAAAGAGAAGATGAGTCAGAAAATAATGCTTAGAGGAACCTATGAAAGAACAACTATATTAAATCATACAGCTGTAACATTATTAATGTATTTAAATAACTGAAACCACATAGCCCAGGGTTTAATGCCAGGTGAATCTTCTGGTGAGGAACTGAGCCCTTTTCTGTGCTCCACCTACAGACTCTCCAGTGCAGACCTTCTAGAATGAAGAGAAATCAAAATAATTATTAACTACAGACAACGTCCTGGGCAGGGAATTACTGTAGCAGCTGTGTGATTTTTTTTTTTTCACAGACAAAACATAATATCCAATAATATCTGTCATGGTTTGTATTTGTTTAACTCCATTAATTTTAAAATAGACACTGAGGTTGAGCTCTATATAGGGGTAGCTTCAACCTCCTGTTTCACATAAGACATATATGCAGATCTTATTTCCCTTGCTAATTCTTGCACCTGAAATCTGGTTAACCTTTTCTGCATCTAGGGGAAAAAAAAAGAGAAAGAATTCTTAGTTTGGGTGTCTTATTCCCTCGTCTTCAACTCCTTCCTTTGAATGACATATTTCAGAGCTTAAAGTAGGATTTAATTACTGGTAGCTGAGCTGTCTAAATTAAGAACATTTCAATTTTGTTTGTTCTCACTTAAAAAGAAAACCACAAGAAGCCCCTCACAACCCAGTACAGAGTGTCCAACCTACTTCTCCCATTCTAAAAAAAATTAAACATTTCCCAAATAATATGATTTTTATCAACAAAACAATGAAATTAGTCCTGGAAGGAAGTGCTAAAATATTCTGCCTTGTTTGCCTTTTTATGCGTATCATAAAGGTAAAGCAGTAAAGAGTCAGACATTCATAGCTGAAGCATTGAAAGGTCTTTTGTTTAACTGCAAAGAACAATCCTTTCATGACATGTTTCAACACTGTGATGGATTTTTTGCTTTTTTTGAATTGTTGTTCTTATGTCTTAAGGATCTTCCTGTTTCGCTTTGTAAATCCCACTTACTGTTTCCATTCCTTATTTTCAATAAGGCTGAGTTAACATACTCTTTTTTCCTTACCCAGTGACAGCATTACCTTGAAACCACTGCTAAAATGATTTTGAATTTTATAAATTATAGAACTGAAACTCTGTGGAATGATTTATCTACATGCTGCATGTGCAAGGGACTTTATGCTGAGGTCTAAAAATAGAGTGAATTAGTCAAAAATATGAATCAAAATGGCTTCTTAAGTGGCTGCAATACCCTTTATATGCATTGAAATTTTACAGATGAGCACAGACATGGAGGAGATCGTAACTATTTACTTATTTCTTTTTTAACTGAGAATAAATTTAGAGTTGGAATAAATTAGTTTTATCCCTTTTTGCTTACTAGGTTTTGTTTGTTGTTTACCAAATTATGGGCATATACCAAATCACTGTCTAAAGGGTGAGATAAAAGGAAGTCAGCCCAACTAATCTAATTTGTGGCCTGAAATAATGCTGAAAAAGAAATAATTCAAGTTTCCATGTGGAAACAAGAGCATCAAAAACAACCAAAAGAGACTTGTCAAAAGCAAGAAAGACACAGGCAGAGAACAAAGCAGGCAGATTGAATCAAAAAACAGATGTTTTCTACCTGATTTAAGTAATGCTTTTGTATTATTTATTTCACTTGCTGATTAATGGTGATCTGGAGGTAGCACAACTACACTGGAGGACAGGATCAGAGTTCAGAATGATCAGATAAATCAGGTAAATGTTAAAAAGGAAAAAAGCAAAGGTAAAACCGATCAAACAGAAAGAATACACAGCTGAGTAAACTGAAATACAAGTGTTTTTATGTTTAGGCAGCACTCTTGTGGGAAAAGACTGGAGTGTATTACAATGGCATAAGCTAAAGTGAGTGATACAATCAGTACTTTTTTGGAAACTACAAGGACCCTGTAGTCTGTGTGTTACTGATTTTTGGGCTGCAGGATGAACGAGTGACTCCTCCTCAGCATGGGAACAGCTCAGCTAGAGAATTGTTTTCGGCTTTGAGCATTTCACTTAGAGGAGATTGGACCAGTAGAAAGGATCAAGGCAACAAAACAAGTGAAGACCTGAAAAGTCTGAACAAACACAGGCTGGTTTAGTCAGGGAGGAATAAAAGCCAGAACGACACTTTTCAAACATGAAGCATATAAGAAGATGCTTGAAGCAACAAAATTGGGGTGAGGTGCTTAAAATGCATAAAGGAGGGTTCCTTTTGGGTGTTTGCCAGACCTCTCAGTGGTAAATCACTGGCATCTGTAGCAGATCACCTGCAGCTCTGCACAAGTCCTGTGCTTTAGGCTCAGGTTAAACAGACAACTTGTCAACCACACAGGCTGTGGTTGGGTTTTCTCTTTGTTTTACAGCAGAGAGGATTGATCAAATGAATTTCCAATGCCTTTTCTAAAAATACTGTGAAAGTAAACCTGTGGTGAACATAGTGGAGAAATTGGCCAAATGAAGACTGGGCACTCAGTGGGGTTCAGTCCAGTGGGGAAGAGGGAACAGCTGAGAAGAGTCAGAGACTGTGGACAGAGAAATCTCTGTCAGCACTAATCAAACAGGTTTATAAAGTGTAAGGCCAGAAAGGAGGAGGCTGCAATAAATAAGGTGCAAAATTAGACTGACAGAATCAGTTTTTCATCTGCGTAGACATTACAGCTTGAATGTGCTTGTGGGGAAGTTACAAAAGTGAGCAAGGCAAAATTTACAAAACACAGAGTTGGTTTGGGTTTTGCTTTGCTCATTGTTTTTTTTTTTTTTTTCNATTAGTTTAAGGGGAGAAGTCCAAAGCCTTAATTTTTACAATATTTATTTTGACATAACAAGTAAACGTGTACAGGAAGATGTCAGGAGAGGGTGATATGTGAGACTTGTTGAAGGAGAACAGTGTATCAGAAATGAGTGGTGTTTAAGAGTCATCAAAATACAGACAGAAGTCCACTCAGATGCCTCAATTCTTACAAAACCTGAGTTCCATTCTGACACATTTTCCACAGGACTTATATATGGGCACCTTTGCATCTATTTGGAATCAACAGGTGTTTTGTAATTTGCTTTATTAAAAGTCGAACAAAAAGAGGAAAGATTGAAATGTACTTCACAGGCGTGGCATTCAATAGGTTTGTGACTTCACAATTTAACATTTTCCAATATTTTCCTATTCTGCTCTGCCACATTTAAAAAATGCTCATGTTTGGCATGGTCGAAATTAGCAGAGTAGGAAGTCAGGTGAGAGCATTTGCCCCCTTGTCAGAATGAGGTATACCAAATTAATACTGAAAAGTTGCATGTGTTTAAGAAGCAAGGAACTTGGTTTTACAGAGCAAGTCATTTGTGTGTAGGTTGGAATTTGAGGTAATTAGGCAAGGAGTAAGAAAAAGCATCCTGTACCTGTACACATCTCAAAAGCTTGGATCTGGGCACTCAGGGCTTGTAACTGGTGCCTGGCAATGAACATTGAAAAGACAGGGTTGTGTTCCTGAAATGCACAAAAGAACACATTCTTTAATGGTATCATGAAACAAAACAACATCAACCAGCAAATAACACAAAGCAAACAGAAAAACTTAATTCCACTGGAAAATCCTCTAAGACAAGTATGTTCTTTTACATCGAGTATGTGTTGTGATTTATGTGCTTACTGACTTTAAGAGAAAATTTTCTGTAGGACACGACCAGCCTAAATAGATTCAGCTCCTGTAATGTTGTATAAGGAAAATAGCATGACAGCAGTTTGGATAGCAGCATTAAGAATTAAAAAATGAGGTTTTTTTAAACCTGACATTCTCTTGTACTTTGTACTTTTAATACCTGTGTTTAATACATCCATGGGGTGCTATTAGTGATTCAAGTAATGAATTGCTGAGAATGTTTTTAATCTCAAATGTGGCCATTGAGAGACATCATTTTTAGCACTACAAGAAATTATTTTCACCCAACAAGCCTGTTTTAGTTGGATCCTGCATTACCAAAGTGATTGTTCGTGCTTTTACTTGGATTCAAAATGCCAAAATAGTATCAGTGCCATTACTTAAAACTAACCTCCACACTTGTCTGGGAAGACAAAAGTCAATCACATGGGAAAAGCACGGATTAAAAAATAATCTGCACTATGAGCTTTTCTCTGGAAATACTTTGTTTGTGGATGTAGACTTGCAGGTTTCCTGAACGTCCACTGCATATATAACATTTTGATCAGTGTTTATTGGGATTGGTCAGACTTGCAGTGGAAGTTCAGCAAGAGCAAAACAGGCATCATTTGTCCTTCTGCACCAGTTACAGAATGTCAACATACCATGATATCCCCTGTGAAAGCAGCTTTTCTCCTGAATAACAAGAGGACAGGAAAGAATCTTTGGGGTCAGCAAATTCTAATGCTTTTCCAGAGCTGGGAGATGTAACCTACAGTGTCTTTCCTAAAGAAATCATCCCAAAAGTACTTACAGTTTTCAGTTCTGCTTTTCCTAATGCAGGGCAGTTTTCCTGTCTTATTTAAGGAACTCTTAATTATAACACTAATTTATCATGTAATACTTTTTTTCTATTATATTCCTTCAATGTTTTTAAAAGAACTGCTGTTAGCTAAAAAGCCTGAACCCTTTAGCAGTTATTTGCTGTCCTTTACTGTAGTAGTGGCCTTTATAGACAGCCATTCCAATTGTAACACATCTACTTATGATCAGAATGAATGATCAGAACATAACAATTATTTTAGATGTCCAATCTGTGCCTTGTGCCCATAAAAAGTATTTTTGTTTCCCTTTCTAAGAAAAACAGCTTTCTTGGTAAGCATTAATTTCTATGCACAATTACACAAAGCATTTTTATTGCAAACTTATCAAAAACAAGATAACTTGCCATTGAATTGTTTGTAGTTTTGTGCTCTAGTTCCTGTCAGAAATCTAGAAAGGGGCTACTGATCCTCTTCTGGTTTCAGTGCAAGGAGGTCTCTGGAGTCTTAAAAATCACTTTACAAATCACTGGTAGCTGCTGACTTTGCTTTTGTTCCTGTGCTCTATATCTAGAGTTTCAAAGTATGTATCTCTTGGATTTAAACCATAACTTTCTCCCCCTCTAACTTCAGGCCCAACCCTGCTGTGTAATTGCTTAACTTTGTTTGGTTTTGTTTCATTTGTGGGGTTTGGTTTTTTTCTTTTTTTTTTTTTTT
>VXBX01004142.1:34117-62481 GCA_013400415.1 Scytalopus superciliaris
GCCACGGGGACCCCGCACCGCGCTGCGGGCATCACCCATCCCCGCTGCCCGGCGGGCAGGCTGGGGAGGGCAGGAGAAGGAGCTTTGCCTCTGGAAAGCCTCCCCGCCGGGAGAGCCGCAGGATGGGGAAGCGGCGGTGGCTCTGCTGCCTCTCCATCCTCCTGTGGCTGGCGCTGCGGGCGCAGGGAGCGGCCGGGATGCAGGACCGGCATCAGCAGCATCAGAAACAGCAGCACCGACGGGCGCTCCGCGCTCCGGGAGGAGCGGACGGGACCGGGAGCGCCTCCGGACGGGTCCGCCGGAGGGGACAGCAGGATGCTCTCCGCGGGTAGGGATGTGCTGCACGCCCCGTCCCCTAAAAAACCCCTTTCCCCGCTTCCCCTTGGGTCCTTTCCACCCCCGGACTTCTCCCCTGAGACAGCCCCGTCCCTGAGCATCGGTGGTCCTCGAGTGTGTCCCCGCCGCGCATCGTGTCTTCTTTGTGCGGCGGAGGGGTTGCGGTCTGGCTGGGCTGGGTGTTTGGTGCTCGGCTGTGGGATAAGGTCTCTTAATTAGTGCCATTTAATTAGAAGCAGACGTGGTGTGGGGCGACGTTGCAGCCAACATATGGACCACATTGGGCTTCTTGATCCAGCGTGTTACCATGTTAAGATACTTTGGCATTCACTGTATTTTGGCTTCTGTGAAGAAAATGCAAAGTCTGTGGTGTACGGGGGTTTTGTGGGTTTTTGTGTTTGCTTGTTTGTTTTTTCTTTTATATTGGTTGGTTGCGTATGTTTTTTTTTTTTTTTTTTTGTTGTTGTTGTTGTTNGTTCCCAAGAAAAACAAGTTCTTTTTTTGTTGTTGTTGTTGTTGTTTTTGTTTTGTTTTGTTTTGTTTTGTTTTGTTTTGTTTTGTTTTGTTTTGCTTTGCTTTGGTCTGGTTTGGGTTTTTTTATGTCTTGGGGGAGTTTTTGGTACTTTGAATTACTAATGTATCTTTACGACCAAGCATCATCCCTTCCGTCTTGTGTCAGATGGCAGCAGGAAGCCCATTTTTACTGCAAGGCTTCTGAGACTGTGCTTGAGTGGAGACCCAAACCCATCCCTTCCACATCCTCCATAGTTCCAACAGGGATGAATCTGGCCTGCTCTTGCCTCATCTGCCTCTCTGCTATATTAACTTATTATAATTATTGAAATAATCCAAAACAAAATGCCTTGGAATTTCTTGTAGTGGAGGAAGATTTTGTTCCTTAGGGGAGGATTATTTTGTAGACAGCTTTGCTATACACTTGTGTGTGTGTGTGTGTGCTTCATGCAGCTGGATTCTTCCTTTATGTGTGCATAAAACTTTAAATTCTTTTTTACAGTGGTTTGTATTTTTGTATACATATTTATTGGTTTGTCTGTGTTGCAGACCAAATGTGTGTGGCTCCAGATTTCATTCGTATTGTTGCCCTGGATGGAAGACGCTCCCTGGAGGAAATCAGTGCATTGTTCGTAAGTGTCTGACTTCATGCTGTAGGGGTAATATAGTAAATACTAATAATTAATATAAATAAATATAAATGATAAAGTAAATATTCCTCCACGAGTTACTGTTCTGTTCAGTACAAGAAAAGATAATTCAGTTGTGTCTTTTATCTTATTTTTAAAAAGAAAAATAAGATGGATTTCCAGGTCTACATCCTTTGTAATCGAAGGCTTGCCCACTTACTGTGTTTTGTGTGGTGTGCTCTTAAAAGACATAACTCCACCTAGTTTTTTAAAAAGAACATGACAGTGAAGGAAAAAGGGAAAAAGCTTTCTGAAATAATCAACTGTAGTAACAGGAAGAAAAAAAAAGACAGGAAGTCTTGATATAAAGCAAATCAGATCTGAAGTTCTCTCAAACTTTCATGCTAAGCTTGGAATTACAGGCAAATGGAAAGTTTTTTTACCTCTGGGGTGCTTATTCTCTTGCCTGTCATTTTCAGTTGTGTTTTAATGGTTGTTAGTCATGTAGAGTGTGATTGCTGCCTGGTCATGGTGGGTACTGTGCTGACAGATGTGGCTGTTGACATACATGGCTTGTCAAAAAAAGAAAAGTAGCAGGGAATGAGCACAGTAGTCTGATCAAGGGATGTTATCTACGTCAAAATAGGGAATTAAATGCTTCTTCCAGCTCTTAAATTTTAATGTGAGTCTGTTCCCATTCCTCCTAGACTGTTGATGTCTCTTTTCTAATAAGTATGCTCAGCTTCTGAATTCAGGTTCAAGAACATACTGCCCTTTATGTGAGCAGTGGAGGTCTTTGTAATACTCCATCTAATAAACTGAAGATATGCAGGAGAAAAATGGGGAAGGAAGAGGTGGTAAGCCAAGGTCTGCCAAGCTTTTGGCTTTTGGTGGCTTTTGGGCTGTTGCTTTTTGATTCTGGACTCTCTACCTGTTCACATCTGTTTGTTTTGAGTAAATTTGCCAATACTGATGATAACTTGTGCCATGTATCACTGATGTTTATCTAAAGTTGACCTAGCATTTCCCATGGAAGGATACCCATGCCATTCAGAGGAAGATACTTGGATCAATGCCCCTGTGGAATAAGAGGAGTTCCTCGAAAGGTTCAATTCACATTTATCAACTCTTCCAATATTGGCTTACTTTAATGTCTCAGATGAAATTAGGTGCTTTCAGAAATCCTTATAAGCTACCTTTCAGTTGTGACTCTCAGTGCCTCCTAAAGACCTTGGTGTCAGGTCTGTCCACATCCAGAATAATCTTTGGCTTATTATTATGTGCACAAACACACCTCTTAGTTCCTGCTTACTTACTGGAGTCTAATTGCAGCTCTCAAACATGTTTAAAGGGTGAATGATTTTGCCAGACCATATAAAGGATTGACTGTGACACTTTCCTATTTGTGTTTTTGGTGAAGGGTCAAGATTACACATGGCTCACATTTAAAGTTTGCTGAGATGGTGTTCCCCTTAGCAAGACCTGTTTATCTAGACAAAGCTTCCTGCACAGGATGCAGGACAAGCTGTCAGGCTTCTTATTAGAGATGTGTGGTTAATGATAAGTGCAGATTGTAATTGGTAGTTCATGAGGAGAGATCTGTGACCCAGTGGTAGGTGAACAGGAAACCACTCTCACCTGACAGGGTTTTCAGTTGATTATGTGATGGTGGTCTGTGACATATGTATGGTTAGAAGTGATATTTTGTCTAAAAACCAAAGGTCTGCTTAAGTTTACTATTTCTTTAAATACAGTAAACTGTACTGATGAAAGCTTATTTAGAATATGCTCTCAGGTCTAGGGATTTCACTTAATAAAAAAATACTCCCTAATAGATAATAATTAAATTGAATTAACCAAACCTCACTTTATTAGGAGATTGAGCTATGTTGTATAAAGGTGGACTGAACAGCAATATATGGGAAACAGCCCCATTTCCTGTGTTTGTCAAGTGCTCGAAATCTGAGTCCCATTTCTCACTTTTATCTCTGCTAATGGAAAGAGAATTTCATGTCAGTCAGCAGTGTGTCTGTAATTTCAATTAACAGCAAAGTGCCACAAACCCTTTCACCTCTCATACCTTCACATTTAGGGAGTAGTTGTAGAGCAATTTCATGATAAATGTAGGTGATGCATGTTACATCTTTTTGATGTCCTAAGAGTGGTGACCAATGGACCGGTAACATGACTTTGTCTGCTCCACTCTCATAAAGGAAATGTGGCCTTTATTGGAGCATGTCAAGCCTGGTGTTTATTGTTTTGGTCATGTTTGGCATCAGTACAGAGCTGTTAGTTTGGTGCAGAAAGGGCAAGAAGGTGAGTGAAGATTTTGCAGAGGGCCTGTTTGAATTCTGTGGTAGGTCAAGAAAACAATTTGTTTTCTTATGGGAGCTGTGTCACACTTATGCACGATTTTCTAAATCATAAGGGAAGCACAAGCTTTGTGGGGAAAGTCTTAGTTCTGTTTTCAGTTTGTTTTACGGATATGGCCAGGTGGGGCTGTTTTTCTTTCCTTTCAATGCATATAGACAATTTTTTTAGTCTCTATTTTGTTGCCAGGTTATCTACTGAAGGTATTTTATTCCATTGTACTCCTTCAGTGGGAATGTGCTGCCAGATTATTTAGTTCTCTCAAATCCCCGGAGTTATTTATTTAATGTTGTTATTTATTTAATTGGGATTCTTGCTTAGTTTTTTCTTTACAGGCTCTCTGTTGCACAATACATGTCCTTTTGTAGTCCTCCTTTGCTGTGCTGGCTCTTAATGTTTCAGTCTCTCTTTTGATACATTTCCTAGTCCAGCAGATTAATTAGATAGATTTATTTGTGTTTGCCTCAAAACCTGGCTTTAGCCTTTTGATTCTTTCCTTGTTCTGTCACTCCTTTGTGCAGTGGAGCTCTGCTGGGTGGTGAATCAGAAGGGAAGGCACGACTTTGGGTTGTTGGAGGGGTGGCACAACATCATGGGATGGACAGGCTTTCCTGTTGTTTTTATAGTCAGTTTCTAAATTACAATGTGGAACTCTCTGTGTGCAGAAAACTGTATTTAGGCAAAACCTGCAAAGCCCAGCATTTGGACATTGACTTTCCACAAAACTGCTTTGTGTAAAATGTGGGTAATCTTAGAAAAAGGGAAAAAATAGCCTATAAAGCTTTAAAATAGTGATTATAAGAGCGAAGCTATAGCATAGATTGGCATTTTTAATTTCTGTTGTTTATATCCATTTAAATATTGGATTCTTGGTAGCACTTTCTACAGGTCTTGTGGTCTTAAATATATAATTTTAATAATTTTGTGTTACTTTTGCATGTATGGTTGGTATATCCAATTAGATAAAGAGTTGATTACCTGGTTTCAGTGGTCTGACCAGTGTTTGAATATGCCATATTTGATTATTTGTCTTCAAATTTGTCAGAGATACTGACTGTACCAAAATTTGCTTTGTCTAACTTACAATTACTTTTGCGTGTGTATTAACTGTCCCAATGAACTGATCTTTCAGGTGTTGCTTTGTTGGGGATTTTTTTTTTTAATAGAAGCTGTTAAAATATGTTTAGCTTTTTCTCCCCCTGCAGTTTAAGGTTACTGTTAATCACCATCACTGTAATTTTGTGTTCTTCCTCAGCAATTTGTAGAAACAGCTGTGGTGATGGATTTTGTTCCCGTCCCAACATGTGCACCTGTGCAAGTGGGCAGATATCACCTACGTGTGGATCGAAATCTGGTAAGGGCTTACTGTACTGTCATTGGAGATTTAAAGTAATTCTCTTTTAAGCCTCAACTAAGGAAGCACCAGCTCCTTTAAAGCTGGCTTGTCATTACTGCGTGGGTGAGCGCGCCTGTTCGATCTGCATGACAAATTGAGGGGGAAAAAAACCAAACCAAAACTAAACTAAAAAGAAGTGTGGAAAAGAATTAAGCAAGCTGAAATGTAAGCGTGTGGCAGCATTTAGTGGTGTCTCTCTGGGCTCTGCTCTAGTCCAGCAGTGCAGCATCAGGTGCATGAACGGCGGGACGTGCGCGGACGAGCGGTGCCAGTGCCAGAAGGGCTACGCTGGGACTCACTGTGGGCAGCGTAAGTCATCCCTGCATCTCTTCCACCTCAGAGCAAGGTCAAATAGGCTCTGCGAGTCAAACCTTCTCACCTGAGCTAGAGTGGGAAGGTAAAGAAAAGCCGGTGTGCTGAAATGTAATGAAATACCTGAAAGAAATGCTGGCGTGGGGTGGAGTGTTTGCCCGGCTGGCAGTTCATCCCTGAAGTGCATTTGTGTTCTCTAAAATTCAAATTAGAGATCAAGTTCACAGGATGGTTCTGGACGATCCTTGGGGAACAATGTCACTATACATCCCACTTCTCCATAGCAGATGATCACTGATTTTTCATTCTCTTTAACAAAGTTTCTCTGTCTCAGGACAGCAGTCTCACTGCTGGATTAAAGCATGTTTTCCTGATCTCTGCTTCTCCAAGCAGAAAAAAATGAAATGCAGTTCAAGCTTTTGGATACTTTTTTGGTTTGTCAGACAAGCTAGAAAGTCAATTACTTGCACAGCTCTCCCTGTAACAGCACGGGGTTTAGAAGGTATATAAATTCAGCAAACAGCAGAAGTCACTAAAAGCTGCAGGGATGAAGAAAGACTCAAAGTGTATTCTGAGGTCAGCTGACTGCTAATTAGCAGAGAAGTTAATTGCTGAAGGTGGTCTGAAGGAACTAGAGGCAAAGGGCAGCTATGCAAAGAACAGTTACACTGAGTAGTGTGGACATTCTTTTGCCTTAGTAATTTTTGGAAATGCAGTCTCGTTCTTGCTTTATTTCTAACTGGATAAAACTCTAAAATTTTGGCAAATAATTGTAATACTGAACTGTGACCACAGTCACAATGAAATTCGCTATGAAGAGTTGCTGGCCTCTTCTTGCTTGTTTTAAAGTACTGGATCAACACCTGAATGCTCTCAAATGAGGCATATTTCCTGTGAATAAATAGAAAGATGGTTGAATTTTCAAATGGTGACCCTGAAGTGATCCAGAAAATTTGAACACACTCTGGAGATGGGTTTCAGTGTATAGGATAGTTAAAATATCAAGTGAGATTGGATATTTGTCTTCTAGGCAGTGTTAAAAAATGTAAGTATGTTTATATTTCCATTTAGCAAAATGTAATTGTGTCTTATGTGTGTTGAAGTTAATTGTCTGACTAAAGTGTCATTGTCCATTAGTTTAGTAAATGCAACACATGCAGCAAAATATCTTTGTTTTATTCATAAGGTATGCATTCTCAGTAACAAGTAATTTAGTTTTGTGTTTCTTGGTAAGAAGTAAGGCTTTATCACATTTCCACACAAGACTATGTTTTGTGTTCCCCATTATGATACAGGAGAAAAGTTTACATAGTCCCAGTTTGAAATATTTACCTTCTCTGGGTTGCTGAGTCTCTTTAGCACTGGATCCTTAAATGTGTTACAAGTGCCACCTTCAAGCTGATGAGATTTATGTAGGAAGGCAGCCTAAAGACTTCCAGAGTAAGATCTCCTTGCTGGTGCTCAGAGACACTTAAAAACAGTGACTGTCCTTTGAGCTGAAATGTTTAGATTTGGAACGTGCTGATTTTGAACAAGGCACGTGTTCGTGTCCTGGAAGCAACGACCCCAAAAATAGGGGGAATGAGTTAGTTAAAGCACTCTTTTAATGGTATTTTTCAACCTTGCTGAAGAGCTGCCTTCCTTTCAAACTGGGAAAATATCTGTGGTTTGGCAGGAAGCATCCTTCTTGGTTCAGACCACTGGTAAATATGGGTGCTCTGAAGTCCCCTGACTGTGAAGTGTCCTCTCCATCCAAATATACTGTGGATTTGTACCTCCCTCACCCTCATCCCCATCCCTCCCCAGCAAAAGTTTTGTTTCTTGCTGGAGTCTTTTGAGAAACACAGGTTTTTTCAGAGACTTCAAAGATGAGTTAAATTGTTAATTCTTTTTTGTTGCCTCTAAACATCACTTCTTCTGCCATGAGTATCAGCTCTGAGAGATGCTTATCTGTCTCTTGGACTCCCCAAGCCTCCCTTCTTAACAGGTTTGTTGCTGCTGTGACTGAACAGCACAATTAAATATGTACAAAACCCCCTCAAAATAGTTGAGGTTTAGTGGGGTAGCCAACTTCAGTGATGGATTTAGGTTCTTGGGATTAGTGACTAGAGCTGTACAACTGATTAAAATACACAGAAGTTAAACATCCGCTGTTAATTTGTGCTGAATCCGTGCTAAACAGCTGCTTGCAATTAGCATTAAACAGGTACTAATGGAATTTGATTTGTCCAGTCACTGCTGGTGACAATGGCAGAAAAGAAATCAGTTTCATCTCCGGGTCCAGAGAGACTCCAAGCAGTGAGAGGGAAAAAAATCGGTTTTTGTTTTTCTTTCTTTTTTTTTTTCTTTTTTTGAACACTGCATATGTTAACCTTTGAAATGTCATTGCTATAATGTCTAAAACTCTTCTTGTTGCTGTTTGAAGCTGTCTGTGAAAACGGCTGCCAGAATGGGGGACGGTGCATTGGACCCAATCGCTGTGCCTGTGTCTACGGCTTTACTGGCCCTCAGTGTCAAAGAGGTAAAAGAAGCAAATAAGGAAGGAAATTATGAGCAGTTACATGCAAAAATTACTGCATGTACATATTTTATGGTGTGTATTTTCTGGCTGAGCCAGTAAGCTTCCAGTAAACCGTTTATTATTTGTAATTTTAGAAAGTGTGTCTTCCTCTCTAGTCTGGCAGGCACGTTGCGAATTGACAAGTACAAAGCTGTCTTAATTGGTAGGAATTTGAGCTAATTTAGGCTGCTTATTTTGTTGTTATAGTAGTTAAATAATTAGCCATCTTTTGCTCTCAGCTACATGAAATAACACCCTGTCAAAATTGCTGATGGTGTTAGAGTTGCGTAAGTGTAGCTAATTGAAGGACTGTTTTCCTGTATAAGACCTCTTTCATAAGAGAAACTTGGGAATTAATTTACTCTGGTTGTTTCTGTCCTATAGGAGAAAGTCCGAGATGGGGTGAGGAAATAGCCCATTGCCATAATACTGGGATGAGCTCCTACACCAATTCTTATTCAAGAAAGCATCTTACAGATGGCTTAATTTATGATGTTTTCAGTTTCTCTATATCCTGAGGTAGTTACCCTGAACAGGTAGTTAAAAATAGGAATAAAGTCCCCTTGAAGCCTTGAAAAGCCCTCGAGGCTGGCTGAACTTGGGTCCCTCAGCCTCTCAATGCAGAGCAAGTTCTCCCCATTCTCTGAGGGTGTGCTCTTCAGCCATCACCCAGGTTGTTTATGGAGATAGTGAGCTGTTACTTGTCCAGTATTCACCCTTGAGGGACTGTGCTGGTCTCCTGACCTCTGGCTGGACTTTACTGATCACAACCCCATGAGATGGCAGCCCAGCCAATTTTGCACTCACCTTACCTTTTGTCCACTCAGCCTGTATCTCACCACTCGCTGCATCTTCGGGGGAGACTGTCCCAAAAGCCTTTCTTAAACTGACAAAAAGACACTGACCCCTCCTTGTCCTCTGCCCTTGGGACCTCATGGATGAAAGCAGGGATGGCATCTGCCCCTGGTTAGGTGAACCCACTCTGGCTGCCTCCAAACGCCTTCTTGCCATTCATCTGTTTGGAAATCACTTCTGAAGGGAATCCTGTGGAATTCCCTGCTTCAAACTCAGCTCCAAAGGGCTCAAAATTGGGAAAATATTTTGCACTTTTTTTATGGTTTGTGGGGATTTTTTTTTTTTTNTGTGGATAAAGGAAATAATGAAACCAAGCACTGAAAAAGCAGGAGTTTCTATTTGCTGTCCCAGGCTGTGTTGTACACCCACTATGTATCACCTGCATGACAGAACAGTAGAGGATGAATTTATTTGTCTCTAAATGGTTGTTGCTTTCATTCTTAAAGCCAGGTCTACAGTTTGCTATTTCACCCCATTCTACGTAGTTTCTTCTTAATGAAGCAAGTGCAAGGACTCAAGTCTTTTATATTTTGGTTAGTGGAGAAATATGATTATTCTGCTAAAAATTCATTAATACTGATAGCCGTTTTGTAGCCTTTTACAGAAATATGTCTGTGTAGAATGTACACCTGCCTAAAACAAGAGACTACCAAGTCTGTCTGTTCAGAATGGGTTTTAAAGGGGTTGGGCAGTGTTGGGTTGCTTTATAGTCTGACCCTTAGATCTGATGGAGCTTAACATTTGTCCAAATTCTGCAGTCTGAGGTAAGTATCCAAGATGGATGATAGTTATAGTTAAACTATAGCATGATAGAAGTGCATTATTCAAAATTATTTATTTGGTTGGGGGGGGAGGGGTGGTTTGGTGTTGGTTAATTGGCTGCGTTCAGGTATTTTTTTATTTATATCCAGACAACTTAGTAAGCTTGCTTTTCTCCCCAGATAAAGGACATTACTCCTGGTTAGGATTTACTTGTGTTCTCTGACCATATTCAGGGCTATGAAATCATGTTAGTACATACGACAGACTCCAGCTGTGACCATTGCTCAGAGTTTTCAATAACAGTGCTTATACTTTAGTTTGACTTGTTTAAAAGATTCTTTTGCACGTGAGTATTGTGACTCAACTTCCGTGCTGGTGAAAGCATTGAAGTTTGCTTTCTTAACCATTTCTTGTGAAATTTTAAGCTGCAGAATTCAAGCCATGGACAGGACATAAGCCACCCGTGTTTTGGCATTCATATCTCCTAGCTGCCTCCTTAGCCTTTCTACTCTATGTGTAGAATGCTGTTGTTACACAAGGATTCAGCTATGCTACACAGCTATTTGAAAACTGGGTTACTGCAATTAAACCTTTGCATTTTCTTGCTTGAAACGGGAGGTAGCAAGCCAGACTTGCTTCTGTCACTGTCACAAAAATAAAACATACATTTAGTATGTATAATTGCATATATAATAGCTATCTAGTCTAATATATTGTGCTTATGTATGTCTAATGTATCTACAAATGTGACATGGCTAAGTAAAATTTTACCTAGTCTTGGTGTTGCATAGACTTTCTCATGCTCCAAAAAAGAAGTTACTGATTTCTTTTACTGTTTTCAGTGAAAGATAGATGGCTCTTGTAGTGTCTTGATAATGACTATGAAAACTCTCTATAAGTCTCAAAATTCTCTTAAGTCTCTAAAGGTCGATGAATGTTAATTTTTTTATGCTTTACAGGACGTGGAGTACATGAAAACGCTGTAAATGATACCTTAAATGCCTGTTTAGTTCAATAGTAATTTGTAATTTACGCTTTTAATGTAATAGTTCATGCTTTCCAACAAAAAGAAAAAGGCAATGATTTCTTCATCTGTTGGTTGCAAGAGTTGCCTGTAATATTTTACAGTAAGAAGTGTCTCAGTGGCTTAGTTTTAAACTGAGTTTAGGAGTAGTTCATAATTTTAACTAAAATTTTATGGTTTAAGGGTATGTGAACTTCCCTTGCAAATCACATCAGAGTTATAAGAGATTTTGTTTTGTTATTTTTTAACGTCACTGTGTTTTAAATGCATACTTTTTATTGTTCTGTAAATTAAGTTCTTTAAAATTAGGTATTTTTCTTCCTAATATAGAACATATGTAGCTTTCCTTCAGCTTGGCCTCCCAACCTAAGTTATATGATAAAATGTGACTGGTTGTGCAGCTATCTGGGCTCTGAGCAGACTAATTTCCGGGCTGGAGACAGGAGGCTGAGCAGAAACTAATGACTGGCATGATTACCATATTTAACTTGAGACTTCTGGTTGAAAAGAAAGCAGAACCTCCTTGGGAGCTCATGATTTTTCTGATATGTTCGCTGACCTTTTGTATTTCCTCTCCAGTCTCTTGTTGGCTTCTTGTCTTTGATTTGTAAACTCACGAGGTTCATGCGTTTTATTTTGTCTGAGTTTTTTTGTGTCGCATTTTTTAAAGGGGAAAGAAAAAAAAAAAAAAAGATGTTGAAATTTTTGCAGTTGAGTTTTCCTCGTGAAAATAATCAAAAAGGAAAAAGCAACAGATTAAGAGGCCTCATTCTCAGTTGTGCATGTAAGAGCAGGTTTTTTTCTAGCATGACCAGTTCCTTTGGTTTCCCGACATTGAGTAAATGATACTTTTATTACTGCTCATGGCCTGTGGAATTCTTAAATTGATGATCTTTAGACATATGAAGCTGTGGAAAAGCAGTGATGCTTTCTTCCTTTTTTGTCACTGAAAGAAGTGGGAAAGGAGAATCCTGTCAGTGATAAAAGTTGCTTTCTTCCCATGTAGAGGGAGAAGGAACAGTTCCTGCTTACTCTGTACCCGAATCACTTATGATGGAAAGTAGAAGGGTTTGAAATTAGTAGAAAGGTGTAGATTGGGCAGAATATCCCTTTGAAGAGGGAAGAGGATTTCAGATAATTACATCATGCTTTGACAGGTGGGAAAAGGAGAAAAATAAGGAAATACAATAGTTGAATAGCAGCCTTCCCATACCTAAAGGGGGCCCACAACAGAGCTGGATAGGGACTTTTTACAAGGGGATGTAGGGATAAGGCAAGGGATGATGGCTTTAAACTGAAAGAGCACGGGCTGAGATTAGATATTTGGAAGGAATTCCTGGCTGTGAGGGTGGGCAGTCCCTGGCACAGGGTGCCCAGAGAAGCTGTGGCTGCCCCATCCCTGGGAGTGTCCAAGGCCAGGCTGGACGGGGCTTGGATCAAACTGGGACAGTGAGTTGACATTCCTGCCACAAACTCCACAGCAGGGTAGTAGGAACTAGATGATCTTTAAGGTCCCTTTTAATTAAAACCATTCTGTGAGTCTTAAGATTGTGTGAATGTAGCGTGAGAACTGAAAGGAGGCAGGTTTGGGTTTTTCCTCAGGAAAATCACCACTGATGTGTCTTACACCCATGTGTGTGTTTCAGCTGGCCTTCCCATTGCAAGTGTCTGGGTTGCATGTAATCTGCAGTGCTGCTGAAGATGCCTGTATGTGCTTTAAGTGACAGGGATTAGGTCTAAATGAAGCAACAGAGGATGAATTTCTTCGAGAAAATACTCCTTCCTCTGACAGGAATTCAGAACTTTGCACAGCTCCTCTCTGTCTTCTGTTGGTGGTAGCAGTACCATGGGATGCATTCAGATCTTCTGTATTTGGTCTTACCCCTGTAATCTTGCCAGGAAGGCTGTGACAGGCTGTGTCCAAGAGGTTTCCTGTCCTCCAGCCGTGGCATGTCACTGCTTGAGTGCCAGTGAAAGGACCTGTAGTTCTTCTCAAGCAGGTTTGCTTTAGCTCTCCCCCAGCGAGGGTAAACTTTGTGCAGGTGCTTAACAGCAAAAATGCTCTTTTGATCAGCGAGCTCCTCTCTTCTTGTAAGAGTTTTGGGAAGTAAACTTTTTAGTTTTGCTGGCCTTTTTCTTTGTCAGTGGATACTATCACCCTGAGCTGAAATAGAGGATCTTTGTGTGATTCAGGGCGTGTGTGTGTGTGTGTGTGTGTGTATTTGAGTCCCCAGTCTGAAGAGCAGAGTGGACAAAGGAAGTATTATTACTCTCTTCCCTGCCCCCAAGACAGGCTGAGGCCCCCAGCATTTGTCCTTGCTGAAGGCTGAGCAGGGAAGCTTCAGCAGACTCAGCAATTTAACAAAAAAGCCTGAGTTTAGGTCTGAGGGTGTAACTCAGGGTGTCATCCTGCCTGTTTTATTAAGGTGGTGTAAGACTGTGGAATTTTGCATGCTCTAGGAGCAAGTGTAAATGAAAATACAGGAAAGCTCAGGAAAAGGCAGGAAGAAAGGAAGGCAGTAAGATTAAATAAAAAGTAATCATACTAAATACTGCTCTCAGGTATCAACAAACATTCTTCTTACCTTCTTGCCGTGTGTCCTCCTGCCCCTTTTTTTTTTCCAGTGGACAGTAATTGTGCTAGACTTTACCTAGTTAAACATCGGTTTAATTCGTCTTCAGCCTGATTTTAGCCTCTGGGAAGTGGAGCATATGGTCTTGAGATGTTTTCTGCAAGTTCATAAAGGAGCCATGCAAGGCCTTGTTGAGTGAAGAAAAAGGTTATTTGTTCACTGTGGCATGCTCATAACTACATGGTCCAGTTCACAGGGGGTGTTCATGGTCACTGAGGTAAACACAAGGGTTTCATCACCAACTTGGAGTCTAATTTAACTAAAACAAATTAAGCTTCATCAAGTTAACTGAAAACAAGTCAGCAGTGGTTTAGAACTGCAAAATGTGCATCTTTCTAAAATTTGACATTTTCACCATGCTTTTTTACTTTTATCTGATAAATTTTTTTTGTTAAAAAAGCCGAAACATTTCTGTCAGCTTTCTCCACACTTAGTGGAAAGTTGATTGTAAGCAAAATGCCACAGTGGTCATAGTGTTTTTAACAAAAGAAGCTTCAGTTTAAGATATAAAAACACACCTCTGATTTATCGTGGAGACAGTAACAGGTAACAACTGCAAATACCTGCAGCAATAAGAGGTCAGATTATGAGTGTTAGAGGAACCTGCTGGTTATTTTCATTCTTTTTTTGAGACCAGAGGTGTCACTGGGCGTTAATTACACACACAGCTGAGTGCAGTCCCTGTTCAGAGAACTCCTTTTTCTTCTGCAGGTTCTGACCTGTAGATACTGGCACACACCATTCCTTGATGAATTATAGCAGTTCTAAGGGCAAATTCAAAAAGCTGCTTTCATGCTCTTAGATGTCAATACCTCGTGAGATTACAGGTCTCTGAAACTACATTACCTCGTTTTGCCATCTGTCATTATCTTCAATAACAAGGTTTTCAGACTGTTTTTCCATTGCTTTCACGGGCTGGAAATCAGCTTTATAAGCCATTGACTCTGCAGGGTGCCTGCAGAGAGTATGTTCACTTGTTGTTAGCAGGTATCTGAAAACTTCTCTCTTCTAGCTGTGCAAAAGATTTAACATTTCACCATTTTAAAAATGAGGTGGGTAATGTTTATCATGCCATTTGCAGGGACGATTAAGAAAGTAGTGTAATGTCAGTATCTTACTCCTCTCTTTGGGTTTTTTGTGGTTTGGTTTTGTTTTGTTGGGGTTTTTTAATTAAATCCTGGTATTTGAAGGACACTGTATTTCTATCCACAAACAGCAACAGCAAAAAAAAAGAGAAGGTAAAAATCCTTCAGTGGAGCAGCCGTGTTAGTTCTTACTGCTGCTGCTTTTGAAGCACCTGAAATGTCTAATCCTTCTCAGTTAGTTCAGGTGTATGACAGGTAAGTGCTGAAGTGTTCCAGCTCTGGAGTTGTTGCAATTTGCATTAGAAATAAAAGCAGAAATGTTGCTGCCAGTAGCCACTTCAGCAGGGAAAGTCCCCAAGTTTATTTCCCAGGGTCAGGTAATTTTGTGGCTCAGAATTTTTTTCCTGAGCCAGTGGCATCGTTAATGGATTTTAACACTTTGTCATTCATTTTTCTGTGCAGTGCTTGAGACCACCTTTGTTTGTCCCTTCCCTCATTCCTAAGATTCCTTAGAAATACATGACTCGGTTGGGTCCCAGCCTTCCTTCTGCTGTGAAAATTAGCCATATAATCTCCATTTCCTCTCTTGCTTCTTACCCCTGTGAGGAACTTCCCCCTTATTTTGTGCCTTTTTCATGAAGAGCTTTAGAGTTGAAGTATTTTGGGTATCCCACTGCACTCTGTTTCCTTCCACCTAATTGGTGTGTCGATTCATTAGGGAGCTGCACTAGTTATTTAGGGTTTGATTTCCTTTCACAGAAGCCACACTTGTTCTTCCATAATGCTGTACTGACCACCATTCCCACATCAGTCAAACCCTGGTTGTTAAAAAAGGGATAATTGTGGCATACTTCTTGTCTTTGAATGTTTTGTTTTGTTTTCTTTTTTGATTCAGACTGCTATAGGGATGGGTTTAGACATTGAAACTACAGCAATCTCTTTCTTTTTAATTTTTACATCAAGGAGAGATGAGTTTCTATAAACTTGGTAATCAATTCATGCTCTTGCTTGGTGGAGTCTTAGTTTTTCGCCCTCTCTGACTTAATCTGCTTCATTAGCCTGTGTTTATCTTCTTGGTTGTTTAAACTGCAGTCATGGATTCCTTGTATCCAAACAAATAATCTGGGATTGTTCCACTTCTTCCCATTCTTCTATATGACTTATTTTGTGTTATCAATTTCACATTTTGAAAATAAGTCCTTAAATGTAAAGCTTTAATCTGTCCTTTAGGGCACAGCATGGAAACGCAAGAACGAGATTTTTACTGTTTTCCCATTTGGGTTCTGTGGAGATTTTTCGAGTCTTGACTGGGTGAAGCCAAAAAGTAGCTTTGTCTCCCAGCTGTGGTCAGTGACCTGCAGGCTGACAGCATCCACAAAAAGCAATTGTCACAAATAGTGGGTCCAGAGATCCCGTGCCTTGGACTGAAGCCTTGGCGTATACAAGTGACTAAAAGCAAACCAATGCACATGCCAAGAAGTTTTCTCAGACAACACAGATTTAATTAATAAATATAAAGGAATGTGTAGGAATTTTTCAGAAATCAGCTTTAATTGAAATTCATATTTTTGACATTCGGATGAATCAAAGTAAGGATTTAATTATTGGTGTAGCATATAAAAAATAAATCATAATCCCACCACTCTGGGGTGAATTTCACTGGGGTTCTGTAGACAGTTTTGTACAATTCCACTGTGTTAAGCGTTGATGTTCTGGGGTTTTTTTGTCATGTATTTGCAGTTTTAGCGCCTGTCAATAACTACACATCCAGTAGGGTTGTGTGTGTGCTTTGTCACATGCTTATGTGCAAAATGAGTCATTGAGGGTGTAAGGATTGTTATTACAGTTGTTTCCCTGTGCTGGTTCATCTCAGTTCTTTAAAAAAAAAAAAAAGCAGATGAAAAAACATGAGACAAGTTGGTGAAGTGAAGGCTTTTTATAAGTTTTTACAAGTTTGCAAGGCCACAGGAGCTGATGGTGGGCCTGTTTTCTTTCCTCTTACTTCCAGAGCTTCCAGAACCACTTCTGGGTTTTGCTATACTTATTTTCATACGTATGCCATACGTATTTTCATTATAAATCTATTCATCTAAACAGTATGATGAATATTTACTGCAGATTGCTCAACTTGCATAACTAAATAGTTGCCTGTTCTACGACCCATGCGGTATGGTGTCAGCAGATTTTACTCATGGCTTTAGATATTTATGAATTGCTGCCCTGAGGCATTATAAACCCCTTCCTTCTTTTGGCATGTCAGAAGGGTGTGATGCTCTTGCCCTGAGTGAATGTGTGTCACCATTTTTGTGTGTGTCTGTAGTGACAGTATGGCCTTATATCGTTCTAGGAAGTGGATGAATAATTCAACAGAGTTGTTTCAATAGAAACAAACATGTATTTTCTTCAGAGTAGAACCAGATTTTGATTTATGTTGTGGTTATGCAGTCAGTGGGCGTGCTGTGGTGTGGCGTGTCTGTTTGCAAATGACTCCTGCTGTTTAAAGGATGTAATTTTTTTAATGTGTAAAGTTTCATTTCCACTTTCTTTTTCCTGGTGAAAAATGTTAAGAGTCATCCAACCTGTAAAACTGGAATAACACCATATAGCCAGTTGCACAGCATAACAAGAACAAATCAGTGCTTCCATGTACTCTAAGATTAAAATTCTTCAAAAGTATTTAGTTCATAATTCATATAGTCATAGAAATGATCATCATAATTTGAAAAAAAGTGAAAGATTAATTAAATGCATGGTGTTCATTGTTTGGTAAGAAGCAAGAAAATGGCCAAACCAAAAAAGAAAACAGACCAGCATACCCTGACAAATACTTTATCAAAGTTTATCTGTTTAGAGGAAATGAAAAGTTTAAGCAAGACAATCCAGCTAAACCAAAGTCATCTGAAAACAATAAAATGTAACTATGAAAAAGACGTTTTCCAGTATACAAACTGTATGATTTGAAGCTGCAAGATTTTATATCCTGAAAAACAATTCTTTTTTTTATTTTGAAACTCTGACTGAAAGTTGGAGATCTTTGTCTCAAAACTAGTTCTCAGATGGTGCAATTTAGAATCTAATCTTGGATTCACTAAATGAAGAATTCCTTTTGTTATTTGCTTTATGCAAATGTGACGTGCAAATTTAGGAATGTATGTGAAAAAATGTTCCCTCTCCATGTTAGAATTAAGGTATATAAAGCATCATCAGCAGAATAAAGCTATCTTTCTGTCTCCTCTTAGAAAAGGAGTGTGGCACTAGGAATAAATGGATTTCTTTGTTCTTTTTTTGTCTAGAGAATGATTTCAGTTATATGGACATAATGATGATGAAAAATTTTATAATTTGATTATCTTACAGTATAAAGCAATACAAAAGTTTCTTTTAAGGTACAGATGTTCACATTAGTTGAACAGAAAGCTTTCTAACCAAAGAACTTTATTCTGTTTCAGTTTTTGAAACAGTAGCTTTGAAAGTAGTAATTTTCTTCTGCTATAATTGTATTTTCAATAAATTTCCTTTACATTAGTGGCATTGCACTCCAAACATGTAACTCTATTCCTTTATAGTGTTATGCTTTTACAATACCTTTCTGTCTGCATTGCCAAGTCCTTTCCCTGAAGTTACTCTGCTCATTGTCTAAGTCAGACATATAAGGTTAAAAATTGCAATGAACTGAACTGAAAACATCATGACTTGTGGTATGTGCCTCTTTCTAAAATATAATGCAATACCAAGCAGTAATTTTTTTAATGCTTTTGTATATTGTTAGGAATTAGTTGGTACTTTAGAAATACAGCTCTGCGGTGGTGTCCTCACACTTCAGATTTTGAGCAGGAAAAAAAAAAAACAAATATAGGAAAATGTGTAGAATGGATTAGGAGGGAATGGGGTGGGAATTGCCAGTAAAAGAAGTAAAAGTAACCTAACACAGACACTTGCAACAAATCTCGTTTTATTCAGATCTGGTGGAACAATTTCTTTTCTTTTCAGTTGTGTTGACTGAGGCCTCCCAAGGAGGAAAGGAGAAGCCCTTGGATATGTGGGATCTGCTTTTGGCTTCTGTATTGGTTTCTAGGAATGTCTGAAAATACGGGCAGCAATTAAGCACAATTACAGAGGTGCCTTTTAAAGGGAGGGCTGGAGGGAAAGGGCACCTCTCACTGGTTTACAGAGTTAAACAAACCTGGCAAACCCTGAGTCTTTCCAGATGTGATAAGGGGACACAGAGGGGAAGCAGGCACTGATCTCTGCTCTATGGGGACCATGGACAGACTGAGGGAATGGCTGGAGTTGTGTCAGGGCAGGGTTAGGGTGGATATTAGGAAGAGTTTCTTCCCACCAGAGGCTGGTGGGCACTGCCCAGGCTCCCCAGGGCAGTGGGCACAGCCCCAAGGCTGCCAGAGCTCCAGGAGGGTTTGGATGATGCTCTGGGGTGCAGGGTGTGACTCTTGGGGCTCTTCCTGTGCAGGCTGAGGGTTGGACCCCATGATCTTTGTGGGTCCTTTCCAGCTTGGCTTATCCTGTAGTTCTGTAAACTAGAAAGCTATAGTAGTGCTAAGTTTTATATAATACTTCTCTGGTCAAAATAGTTGTAGTGGGTTGATCCTGGCTGGACACCTGGTATCCATCCACTAAAGCCATTCTTTCCTCTGCAACTGGACAGAGGAGGGAAAATACAACGAAGGGTTCATGAGTTAAGGACCGTGACAGACTCATTACCATCTCAGGCAAAGCAGACTCAGAGTGTGGATATTAACTAAATTTATTACTGACAAAAGCAGAGCAGGAGAATGAGAAGTAAAATAAATCTCAAAACCACTTTTCCCTAACCCCCCACTTCCTTCCCAAGTTCTACCTCCCCCCTGCCAGCAGCTCAGAGAGACAGGAATAGGGATCACTGTCACATCATCACAGGTTTCTGCTGCTGTCAGGGAGAGGAGTCGAGTCCTTCCCCTGCTCCTCACGGGGTCCTTCCCATGGGCTGCAGTTCTCCATGAACTCCTCCAGCATGAATCCATCCCACAGTTCTCCATGAACTGCTCAGAGTGGGTCCTTTTCCATGGGATGCAGTCCTTCAGGCACAGGCTGATCCAATGTGGGTCCCCCACAGGGTCACAAGTCCTATCAGAAAACCTCCTCCAGCAAGGGCTCCCCACAGGGTGACATCCCCCTTCTGGGGGCTCCATGGGGGCTCCTTCTTGGGCTGCAGGTGGGTCTCTGCCCCCCTTTAGACCCCCATGGGCTGCAGGCAAACCTCAGCTCTGGCGCCTGGAACACATCCTCCTCTTTCCTCTCCACTGACTTTGGTGCCTGCAGAGCTGTTCACATGTCCTGGAACCGGCTGGAATTGGCTCTGCTGGACATGGGGGAAGTTTCCAGCAGCTTCTCAAGGAAGCCACCCCTGTAGCCCTCCCTGGCCCCAGAAATCCAATACAATAGTCAAGGAGCCAACCCATCCTCATCAGCAGTGCTAATTACCTTCTTAGAGCTGGAAACAAGAAGAGATGGAAATCCCTTAGTAATTAAAGTGGCGTGAAGGATTAGTGTATGTCCCTGGAACTTTTTAGCTCTGACTAGTGACTTACTTGACACTTTCTAGTCATAGTTGTTTTTAATATTTAAAATAATGGCAGGAAGCTTTGAGCCATGCTACATTGATCAATTGCTAAGCTGAAATTACTTTGTAACATAAAGGATCATAGGCTAATTAATAGAATGAATAAAGCAAACATGGGCCATTATAAGGAGGCAATTAAAATTTCAAATGACTTCATACTTTAAGTGGTCTTATCATAGAATCATAGAATGATTTGGGTCGAAGGGACCTTAAAGATCATCCAGTGCCACCCGCTGCCATGGCAGGGACACTTTCCACCAGCCCAGGTTGCTCCAGCCTGGCCTTGGGCACTTCCCGGGATGGGACAGCCACATCTTCTCTGGACAACCTGTGCCAGGGCCTGCCCACCCTCACAAGGAAGGATTTCTTCCTAATATCTAATCTAAATCTGCCCTACTTCAGTTTAAAGCCATTACCCCTTGTTCTATCACTACATGCCCTTGTAAAGCATCCCTCTTTATCTTTCCCATAGGCCCCTTCAGGCACTGGAATGTGCCATAAAGGTCTCCCTGGAGACTTCTCTTCTCCAGACTCAACAATCCCAACCCTCCAAAGCAGAGCTGCTCCAGCCCTCTGAGCATCTCTGTGGCCTCCTCTGGACTCATTCCAGCAAGTCCACATCCTTCATGTGTTGGGAGTCCCGCAGCTGAAGTCACCATTCCATGTGAGATAGAGGCTAGATATTTCTGATACTCAGCTTGAAACAGTCAGACAGTAAAGCTTCATGTGACTGGTGAAAAGCGTATTGAACTTCGGAATTAATATTCTAATGCTTTTGATAGTGAAATACAGCATGACAATTATGTACCAAAGACAAGTTTTTAGTATTAAAGTATTGTTCAATTTAAAATGAATTAAATCTAAAGGTTTAAAATACTATAAATTAGTTTTTCAAGCATTTTCAAGCTTGAAATACTATAAATTTATTAATTTTCAAGCATTTTTAAGCATTTTCAAACATGTCTTCATAAGCATTAGTTATGCCATGTTTTAAAACCTGTAGTTGCTCTAATAAAACTATATGGAAAAGAGTCATCCAGGTACTGTTTGGAATAGCTTGCTGAAGCCAATCAGGAGCACGTTGCATCCAGGCTTGCAAAATCCTGGAGTGCCAAAAGTAAACAGGTTTATTCCACCTCTGGGTAGTATCTTGCTGTAACGAGAAACAGGAGTTAATTGTTTCTTTATTGAGAGAAGATATGAATTCTCTTAATTAACTTCTTTCCTGTATTTTGATGGTTAAAAGATACTCAGCTTTATAATGTCCCACTGAAAATGTTGCATAGGCCCAAGAGGAAAATGTCTAAAGCTTCTGTTTCGATGAGCAAAACCAAAAGATCTGAAGAAGAGGAAACTATGTTTTTGCCTCTACACAGACAGACCTCTTGTAAATTGTAGCTGGCTGGGTTTTTAGTTTATTATCAACTCAAAGTATCATGGTAGTCTAGACAGCCATCTGAGGACGCGTGCCTTGCAATTTAAATGTGATTTATTTATTTTTTTCTTAAGAGTAATGTGTGAAACAGTTGTTTTTTCTACTTATATTAACAATTAGCAATGTTGCATTCAGCTGCATATCTGTGGTTTTAAGAGGGTTTTTGATCTGCTGAGGCTTTTTTGCATGCCTTTCTCAATTTACTCAGGAATTGGTTATGGAGTGTTTTCCTTCATCATTTCATGAGTATGGATGCATTCTGAAAGCCTTCCTGAAATGGTTACTGAGAAGAATGGGGTTGAAGGGAGAGAGTCCATGGCTACAGTCCTTCACTTGCCAGAGGCTCCATCATTACGGTGCCTAACTTTGTCCTGACTGGGTTGTGGCCATGTTAACACGTAAACATCATCTTTTTGTGTCTTGTTTCTTGTTTTTGACCCCCACAAAGTAGTACACATACTACCAGAGGGCTGAAAAACCATTAGACCACTCCTCCACCTACTGCAGAAGTTTAAGTTACTTTTAGCTGCCTTTAAGTTCTGCTGCTGTAGAAAACTGCAATTGTCCTGCTTGCTCTTTCTCATTGGACTAACCACAATATGCCCCAATATGCCATGGCAGGATCAGAGTTTCTGAGAATAATTAGGTGTTCTCTGTGGACTTGTTCTGCAATCCCTTCTCCATGTGGGTAATCTTAACCAGTATTAAATGCCTCACTTTTATTAGTGGGATTGGCTTTTGAAGTGATGAATGACACTGAACCCCACAGTGGGAGGGTGAGGACAGGGGGTGGGGAAGGCTGCACCATGCTTTTTATGCCATTCTTCAATACTCTTAAAATACCTAAAAGACCTTAAAAGACCTCAATCTTTAGTTCTTGTCTTTGCTGACAAGGGATTCCATTCCTTTGAGGTTGAACTGAATAGCACTGATTTCCTGAGGCAGGGAGCCAAAGCCAGTGGACAGAATATTTCAAGTCTTCATGTTATGGTCAAGAAAAGTGGCATATGGTGAAGTATTGACTCCTTGATTCTTGGGATGTGAAAGAATTAAGAATATAATGTCCATCTGCCTGGGTCTCCAGACTCCAGGTTTTAATGAGGAAGGTATATTGATTTTCGTCATATGGATAAATCTTGTCAATGAAGTGTGGACACAAGGTTGCATGGAGAGTGCAGAGTTTCAAGAGAGGGAAGGAGAATCCTTTCTGCCATCGAAAGTTGTCAGGCTGTAAGAGAAAACATTCCTGTCCTGCTCTCCTCCATCTACAAAGCTTTATGGGTAGTGCAGTGCGCCCTCCCAGTGAGTGTTGTGGACATCTCAGCAAAGCAAAGATGTAAAAAAGGTAATATTAGGATAGTAGGTATGAACTGCTGAATCTTGGAAAAGAAAATGGTTTTGCTTTCTTGCCTTCATGTACACTTTGCCCGGGGATAATTCAGCTTGCAACTTCTTGATGATCAGCATTTTGTTGTGTGTCAGGTCGTGTGTTAAGTGTTTGCTCATTGAGGAGTTCCATTAGAGCCCAACATCCAAACTGGGATGCAAATTACATAGTAGCAGTCCTTGTGAAAACGTAAGAAAATACATTTACAAGTAGCTCCAAAATTGGGCATCTTTCCGGAACGAAGATTTAAGAGTATTTATTTCCCAGAATTTATTCTACACTTGAAATTTTGCAGCAGTCAGTGTATGATGCTGCAGTTGCAGATGGAGCACTTTCTTCCAAGGGGTTTGTAAGGATACAGAAATACTGTAGAGGTCCACCAAATTCCATGCATTTCCGTGTTTCTGTATTTCTCTGCATGCGTGTGTGTGTGTATTTTCCAAAATATTTTGTGTCTTTGAGTATTAGAAGCTTCAATATTCACATTGTTTATATAAAATTGCATTTTATTTTAGAAAGATAGTTGATTATCTGGTACTTTGCCATCTTCTCCCATGTGCTTAATGTGTAGAAGTGAATTATTTTTTAATTAAAAAAAAAGTTTTAAGATCTGCAGATAATGCTACACTAAGACTTTGTCTGCTTAAAATTGACATAGTATCAATTATATTAAGATGTGTGTGTGAAGTTTAGAGTGTTCTTTTTGGAAAAGAGCTGCTTCTGCTGTTCCAGACAGAGGAAAATGAGAATGTGCTTAGAAGGGCATGACAGCAGTACTGATGGAAACTGGAATTCTGCTAAAAGCTACCAAGCCCACATTAAACATGGCTTTTTATTCCCTTCATTTAGAGCTGCCCTCCACTTCCTTTTCAGCTGTCAAAGTGTGTATTACTAAGTTACCTAATCAATCACAGGAGCCTGTGTGATGGAAAATGTTCCATCACAGGAGCTGCTTGGAATTGGCCATGTGGGACCAGCAGAACAGCAGTGAAAATCCAGCCTGAAAATGAAAGCTGTCAGTGTACAGAAATGGTCAGGTCTTCATGACGTGTTTAACATGAATGTTCAAAAGCTTCTCCCACTGAACTGCTCTTCTTCTCTATTACATATCAAAATGAATTTTATAGAAGTCATTGCTTAAGGTAATGATTGAAGAACTTTCTGGGGATGTGTCTCAACTTCGAGTTATTAACAATTTTAAATCCTTAAAAGACTTCTGTGTTCATTGTTTACATTACTAATAATTGTTTTACATACATTATTAAGGACTTCACACAAGTTTCTTGAAAAGGTCAATGAAAGAAGGCTCTGATTTTACAACTCGGGCTTTGATTCATAAGTGCTTCTTAGCCTAAATAGCAGCACTGCCCACAGATTATTTTTTTCCAAGAGAAATGAATAGCATTGCCAAGTCTCTTTCATTTTCCAAGAGACTAGCTCTCATTTCCAGCCAGCAGTCTTTTTTCCATAACTTGTTGGATGTCACCTTTGAAAAAAAAAAAAAAAAGCTTTTTATTTATATCAAGGCCAAATCAGTACAATCCATGTACTTTCTTGTTACCTTTGAAGTTTCACATACTGTGAATCCTCAGTGTTGGCAGCTAAGCACTACTGCAAACAAAACAAAAAAAAAAAACACCCAAATTTCCATATAAGATTGATTAAAACACTGAAAGAAAGATAGCATTTAATAAGCATATGTACTTTTTAATGTTTAAATGGCTTTTTGCATTACCGTGACTTATGATCTGCAGATGTTGGAGTTGAATAAGAAGGATAATATTTACATATATGCGTGCCTTTCAGGTCTGTGGTCTGAACTCGAGGATGATTATGAGTGTTACCAACCCTTTCATACTCAGATGAAAAGTTAATCAAGGACAGCCCTGATCTACCCTTTTTTTTTTGGGGGGGGAAACACCAGGTGTGGGTAACACTGTCATCTGTGCAGAATCAGTTGGAGAACTGGGTGTGCCTTGCTCTTCCAGTGCTGACAATACTCTGGTAGGAGTCACACGCTGTCGAATATCCCCTTGCGGGAGGATGCAGCCCAATTACATGTTTATTTACTGAAACATTCGGATTTCACGTGGCAAAAGGGAAAGTTCAGGTACATTTTCTTCGGAAAATCTCATCAGTAATCAACGAGCAGGTGCGACAGCGAGCAGCAAAAAAGAGTTTCAGGTGTCTGGAGCCCTCTGAGTGTTGGAGGAAATTATGGGGAAATTTGCCACCTATGAGAGTTGCAGTAAAACCAGTGGCCTCTCCTTCATGTTTCCTGTTGGATTGTCATCTGGCAAGGTGGATTTAACTTCAAGTCTTTGCAGGTGCTTAATGTCTCCACTTTGAAGGTTCTCTGCATGATTAGCACCACTGTGCTAGTTTTTCTTTAGAAAGGGAGTGAAGTTCCTGGTGATGCTTCCAGCATTTACTTCTTTCCAGCATTCAGGTCCCAGGAACTTGGTTCATCTAACCATGCTGAGTTAGGAAGTGGATTTTTGAGGTATCATTAGTAGTAAAATAGTTGTTTGCTCACCTGAAAGCAAGGTGGTAGAAATGAAATTACTTATTTTCTTAACTATTCCTTGGTATTTGCTAAATCATCCCTATGGGAAAGAGGTTCTGTAAAAAGTCCTTTGCTTTGTAAGGAAGTGAAACGTGTTTTTGAAGTATTAGTTCTTGGTCTTTAATTGGCAGGGCGTGGGAAGGCACATCTCAGATATCCTCCTTTACTCGCTCCTTATCTGATTCATACTGATTAACAGGCTTAGTATTTTCAGTATTTCAGTTCTGGTAATAGAAGCATCAATATTCCAGATCGCTTCTAGCTAAAAATACTCGTTTCCAGATGCGTTCCTTCCTTACTCAGCTGTGGTTCTGAGGAGTTTGGTTTAAATAAAAGTGATGGGAGAGACTTCATGGTTCCTTCCTGCTAAGCTTTGTAGTGCTCATAGACATGAGGTACAGGATTTGTGATGTGCTGCTCCAGCACTGCAGTCTCTGTCCTTTCACCCTTCCATGGGCTGAGTGAAGGAGATGGACACTGCACCACTGTT
Source organism: Scytalopus superciliaris (assembly GCA_013400415.1). Classification (NCBI taxonomy): domain Eukaryota; kingdom Metazoa; phylum Chordata; class Aves; order Passeriformes; family Rhinocryptidae; genus Scytalopus; species Scytalopus superciliaris. The sequence continues at coordinate 60,088 of VXBX01004142.1, forward strand.
GGACTTCACACAGAAACAGCATTTTGGTACTGGGAGCCTTCAGTTAAAATTCCTTCAGTCTGTGTTTTGCCATGGAAAGAGACTCTCAAGTTGTTGTGTAACTTTCAGTGGACATTCCAACATGTCTGGGCACCTTTTTCCTTCTCTTCATGTCTCACTTCTCCCTTATGCTACCTCAGAAGAGGGGAAATTTTTATGGGCAGTACTTGTAGTAGCTTGTACAATATGAAGTTGTGGAGGCTGAGATAAAAATGATACCAAAATATTTTAATGTTTTGTCCTGAATGGCAACAAATGGTAGCTGGGGCATTAAACATTGTGCTTTTGGCTGGTGGGTGTTAGACACAGAGAGCAAACTTAAGTGGTGCAGACAGACTATCCCATGTCTACTTACAGCAGGCTTTTTACACCTTCCTCTGGATCATCTGTTTTTGGTCAGAGGTACAGGAAAGAAACCAAAATAGGTGGATACTGGACCATACCCAAGACTAGAATTGTTAACGTTAATTGTCTAAGGCTCCTGTCAGCTAGGGTTTTCTTTTAAATTACAGGTAGAATTGGAATCGACTTTTTAAAGTTTTAAAAAGGAACTAGTGAAAAAGATCCCAAGCACCATGACAGTGGGATAGTCCCATTTGAGAATACAGAATTCACACTTCAGTGGAAGAACAGAAATGTTGCAGTTCAGTTGAATTAACAAGTCCAGGGTTGGTTCCTGATGCCAAGAAAAAAAGTACTTCTTATGAAATTGTGTTAAGAATTTTGATTGCTGATAAAGATCATCATTCTGAAAGTCATGGTGCATATTGAATATAATTCTGTGAAGTTAAAGAAGAAATGTATTACACATGTGTGCTGAAAATCACTTTCTTTCACCAAAGCAATTACCCTTTCTAAGTAACAAATTATTTCTAACATATGTTCAACATATGTTCTTTCTGGCAAAACTATTCCATCAGCAGTGCTGGGAAAGGAGCAAATGAAGAAACACCTACCAATAATACAAGAAATCCCACATGGAAAAGATGATTCATTCATAAACTGAGAGTTTTTAAGGTCAGATGAACCATTTTAACAGTATAGTCCGACTGACCGTGTGAAACAGACCATAGAATGTCAGACAGCAGTTCCTGAATCAATCCACAGCTTCGTTTGAAACTACAAAGTATCTTCAGAATGGCATCTAGTTTTACTGTGTTTGCTTCCCACAAGGAAAAACACCCTGTGTGACTACAGACCTTTGTGTAAACAGCTGCACTTTACTATTTACATTAACATGCTTGCCTTCACTTTGTGTTTTACAATCTTACATTTTCCTCGTAGGACAGAAGAGCAACCACTGATGAGTCTCTTTACCTTTGGACTTCATCTTGGTTAAACTGAACAAATACAGGTTTTTAAAAATGGACACACTTTTTATGGATGATATTTTAAGTTACAGTAGTATTTTAAAATACTATAAGGCATGCTTCAGAAGTATTAGTTTATTCTTCTGGCTCACTGGATAATTTTTCCAGCTTTCCAGCATCCTGTTTTACTTACAGTTGCAAAGAACCACTGCTGCTGGGTGGAGACAGCAGATTATTTTCCTGTTGCTGTCTGGAAATGGTCTGCTAAGAGGGTCCTGCTTCTGTGTCCCGGTGTTACATAAGCCACACACTCTCTCTGGAGCTCAGGGTCCATTGATTATATGCCATTATTCTAAAGTATCATTCAGGATTTCAGCATTTGGGTTTGAATTTATTTTTTATTTGTAAATCTAGCTGAAAATGTAATAAGTGAATTTGTTCTTTTAGTGGTTAAGTTGTGGTAGTCAGGTCCTTAGATACCCTCCTGCAGGCTTATGCTGATGGAAGTTGCTTGGTTACAGAACCTGAACATTAGATTTATGCATTCTCTGTTTATTAAGGCGCGGGTAGGCACATATGTCTAGGTTTACAGAGCATATATTTATCACTAATAGGATATATTAAGCAATAGGTGTATTGGTATTGCTCCTTCTTGTACTTAACTCGTTCTTGTGAGCAAACACTCCTTGTAGTCTGGTTATATTCTCTAATCTTTCTTTCAAACACACCCTCTAAACTTCCTTACTAGGTTTGGCAGAGTGTACACTTAATCATCTTGCATCTTATGGGAAGGTAATGGAGCTCAGGTAAAACAACTCAAGTTCAAATTCCAGCTTCAATTTTCTCTGATTGAATTCAGAGCATCTTAACATGGAAAATCTTTGGCCAGAATATTCCTGCGGATCACCAGCCTTAAGCACAGGAGCACATAGCTTGTATTTCTACTCCTACTGTAATTGCTTTGTGATATCCAAAGATTGGTCCTATTAAAAAGTGTACCTTGGAGCATAGAAGCTATAAAATCAATATATATAATTTATATACT
>VXBX01004154.1:0-11027 GCA_013400415.1 Scytalopus superciliaris
CCTTGCACTTGGTTTTGTTGAATTTTGTGAAGTTTGAACAATGCCCATCTCTCAAGTCTAAGATTCCTCCAGCATGTCAATGGCACCACACAACCTTCTGTCCTCAGCAAACCTGATGACGGTACACTCAATTCCACCCTCTATGTCACCCACAAAGATGTTAAATGGTGCTATCCCCAATACTGACCCCAGAGGAACACCACTCTTCACAGGTCTCCACTCAGACATCAACATGAGCCAGTGGCGTGCCCAGGTGGCCAAGAAGGCCAATGACATGCTGACCTGTATCAGAAATACTATGGCCAGAAAGACCAGGGAAGTGATTGCCCTTCTGTACTCAGCACTGGTGAGGCCACACCTCAAGTGCTGTGTCCAGTTCTGAGTGTTCAGGAGGGACATTGAGATGCTGGAGTGTGTCCAGAGAAGTGCAACAAAGCCAGTGAAGGGTCTGGAGCACAAGTTCTATGAGGAACAGTTGCAGGAGCTGAGGTTCTTTAGGTCTGGAGAAGAGGAGGCTCAGGGGTGACCTTATCACTCTCTACAACTACCTGAAAGGATGATTGTAGCCAGGTGAGGGGCAGCTTCTTCCCCCAGGCAACTAGTGACAAAATGAGAGGACAGCCTTAAGGTGCACCAGGGGAGGTTTAGGTTAGACATAAGGAGGAATTTCTTCACAGAAAGGGTGATTATACACTGGAATGGACTGCCCAAGGAGGTACTGGAGTCACTGTTCCTGGAGGTGTTTAAAAGCAGACTGGACTCAGCACTTAATGCCGTGGTTGAGTTGTCAAGGTGGTATTTGGTCACAGGTTTGACTCAATGATCTCAAAAGTCTTTCCCAACCTAATTCATTCATGATTATTTGATTGTGTGATACTTTGCACAAGCAGTGGTGAGAAACCTGACTTCTTGATGGGGAAGGAAGACAGGGAAAGACAGAAGATTGAACTTTGGACCAGTGGGCCTTACCACATAAGGAATCAAGGACTCTGTTTTTAAGGCCAGCTCTGCTTTGAGGAAGTCAGCATAGATAACCTCCAGATGTCTCCTCCAGCTTAAAATATTCTGTGGTTCAATTATTCAGTGGATGGCCTTCTTCAAATATGACTCAGGGTCTTCCTTTTAGTTAGATTTAGAGCGTGTTTTCACAGGATGGGGAGGTTGGCATGCTCAGTGTGGCCAAATTCAGAGGATAATCTCTGGTTTTATGTATCTGTCAGTTTGTAACAATAATGAACGGGACACTAGCCCAAAGGTCCACCTTGAAGAGTAGGACCTCTTATTTTCAATATCATTCAAAAACAACCAGAGCAGGACTATCTCATTGACAAGTTTTCCATGGATATGAACACAGGTTCAAAAGCTTGGTTCTTAAGAAGGCAAAGGGCAAGGACATGAAAAATCATCGTCTGGCTATACAGGTTTTGGTACAGTTCATAAAATTACTTAACATTAAGCATATATAATGTCCATTTAAGAATCTGAAACACTCAAAATTCTTTTAGTACTTCACTCTATCATGTGGAATTATTGCAAAAATACAAAGAAATCTGTAGAGAGGATAGAAAAAAGCAACGTAAGGTCAAGTAGATACTTTCATTTTCCTAAAACAATTATAAATACTATGATATAGAAGGAGGGAAGCTATGCAACCACTTGTTAAAGTTCGGGTTGGCTCTTTGCCAACGGCCAAACCTCACAAGAAAGATTCCCCCTCCCTCTCCCAAAATGGCAAAAAGCAGCAAGAGAAAACTGAAGAAATATATATTTACATATATTAAATTTATATACTAGGTACAACGAAACAGGGACCCCCAAACAACCCCAATAAGGGACAAGGGGAAGGGAAAGGGGAGAGCAAGACAAAAAGGGAAAGGAGACAAACAAATATATACAATCTAAACTTAGAAATTAACTCATTAAGTAACAAATACAATAGTAAACTCACTACTTTCCTTACGAAAAGCAGGTTCTTAACCTTCGCCACCAGCCCAGGCAAACAACCTTCAGAGCAGGCCTAGCTTAACACAGATAAGCCAGGCCTAAACACCGAGAGCCTGTCAGCATGCTAGCCCGTGAAGGAAAAGAAAGCAAAAAAAGAGAGAAAGAACACCTCCCCCTTCGGCTTATATACACCTGATTACGTAAAGAGATGGGATGGAATACTTCCTAGATTTTGTCCCTGGCTACCAAGAAAGGCCTACAAGAAACAACCCATCACACCACTAAAATAAGTTATTAGATAAACAAACAGTATATGAACTATGAGGCTATTCTAACTGAAATAATACAGTTGTGAATATATGTTGTGGAGTTTTCTCTTTGTGTTTTGTTTTTGTTTTGTGTTAATATGGGAAAAAAACAGGATAAATGACTGAAATAGCAATATCCATTTCTATAAAAAATATAAATAATTTAGAACACAACTAGTTTTGATAGAAATGCATTTACAGGTTTCTTTTTAAATATATGTTTGGTGCTTCTTTGTATAAGCCATGGGGGACAGATTTTGAGATAATTAAAGCTATAAATAGCACGACCTGCTTCTTAAAATTACTGAAGATTTGAATTCAAGGCCTATTTTCTTCAATTTTCACTCATTTGTCAACTAGGTAGAAGAATCTTTAACATTTTTCTTGCTTTTGAATCTTATATACTTTATTGCAAAAATGCCAGCAGAAACAAAGAACCAAGAACTGGTATGACTAATCCCCAAAAGATCTCTTAGTGAGCATCAGTTCCCCTGGTTTTTGGCCTTTTTGCCTGTTGACATCTATTGCTCCTTTTTAGAGTCATTTAGAAACTGCAAAATATAGCTTCTGGTACAGTGAAAGTCCCCTGTGACAGGACACCAGGACAAATTTGAAACTTTTTTGGTGTAAATGAGCAGATCTTGGAATTCACAAACTGCTAAAATATAAGCAGTAGCAAGTAGGATCAGCAGGTTCCCACCTACATGAGAAGAATAGCACATTAATGCCTTAAAGATGTGTTTACTTACACAAATTAGACAAGATGGAGAAAACTGAATTATCAAATAACACAAATTAATGTAGAACAAAATGTAAAGCAAAAGTAGCTTTTTTTTTTTTTAAACTTACTAAAATTAATTGGTATTAGATGTATAAAAACTGCTGTGACCTGAATTTAACCAGAGAGAACCAAAATCCTTTTGTCTCCAGATCACCAGCTGATAAGAACTGTACTTCTAAGAACTCAGAGACTTCAGCAGAGACCCTATCCTGCAGTTAGTCTCTAAGTCAAACAGAAAAGTTTTGTGACTCTAGGTCTGAGGTTTAATCCAAGTTCTGCTTCTCTTTCAGCTCCATAGAAGGTATCTGAAGAATAAACAATAAAATCTTTCAGAATGAAAAATAGTTTTGTGATTAAGGAAGTATGCCGGGACTAGTTCCCAGACCTGCCACAGCCTCCCTGTCTGACCTTAATCTCTATTCTTCAATTCCTTATCTGTAATAAGCTATTAATACTTCTCCCATTCTTTGTCTGACTTGGTTCCCTGAAGTGTCTGATCTTCAGAACAGCAACCAATTTCATTCAACTATATTTTCTGGTCCATCCATATCAGTGTTTTAGTCCCAGCTAAGGTGACAGAGGTTCTTTTAATACAAGCAATTAAAACTGCTGGATAAAATATCTACACTGAGTCAAAAAAAAGTTTGGGGGAAGGGGTAAATGGTGGATAAAATTATGGAGAAATACTTTGCCTGAGCTCTAGGCCAACAACCTAATTACCTGAAATAATTATTATCAAATACCACAGTTTACTGAGTATATAGACAAGTGAGATCTTGTAGCCTTTTAGATAAGAAGGTATCCAGTACCCTGGATGCTTTTCCTACATAGCAAGTTAGGCAGATTACCCCACTTCCACTGACAAACTGTCTTAAACTAATTCAAATTAACTGCAAAACTATCATGTAGGAAGAATAACTGATGCACACATTAAAAAAATAATNACATCATATTGCAACAAGGCAATATGAAGACTGGCTGAAACAGAAAAAGATTCCTGGATAATTTCCCAAGATGAGGAAAACCATACCTGTCATGGGGGACATTAAGTACCAATACAGCTGTTGGACAAAAACAAAGCTAATCAAGCATGATCCTCACAGAGGGCATTTTTATAATCCAGAAAGGAGAGAATTTAAGTAGCCTGCTCAAGAAGGATTAGTAGAAATTGTGAGAAATAGTGACATTCAGTACCTTTTGACCACAAGCTGCTTCAATTTAACAAAGTAAGAAATATTCTATCTGAACAAAGCAATATAAAAAAGATTGTATTTTCTAAGCACAAAGTGAAGTAATTGAGATGGTTAGTTGCAACTTTTTCTGATGCCAAAAGGCCATTGCAGTAGATTGATCAGGGCACTATTCAGAAGCTTAAATTCAAAAAATATTTGCTGAAATATATACTTGGAAACAAGTTATGTAAGATGTAAGGCTCTTTAAAAAATAAAAAACTAAAAAAATAGAAAGTTATAATGTAAGGAAAAATGTAATTCTTGATGGGCTAATAAGATCCCTGTTATAAGTGAAAAGTGCCTAACTTATAACTGGAAATAATTAGGTAATATATGTTAGCAAAATAGGGTCAAGGGACTAAGGAATATATCTGCAGATCTAATAAAGAGACAAAGAAAAAGAAGTGAGATTTAGCTCATCAATAAACAAGGAGTGGAATAAAATAGGTTATATGAACATGTCCTCCCATGGCTCAATTTAGGAGAAAGAAGTGTTAGTGCTATGTAAAATGAACAAAACAGTTTTGGACAATTAGTAGGTAGTAATGACTTTTAGAGTATTCAGTGACTTAGCTAACCACTTGCAGCTGTTCAAGCCATAGATAACCAGAAAGCACTAAAGAAAAGCAAACATATCAGTGATCACAAAAAAGGAATAGAGAGAAGATTAATCTTTAGGAACCATATATGTAATTCCATTGCTAAGGGAAACATATATAATGTAAGAAGTGTAGGAACATAATACAAAGAAGCCTAAAATTTTATAGGGTGGTTTGGAGAGACACAAATAATTACATACCCTCTCCAACCTCCTCAATCAGGTGGCAGATCTGGTAACAAATTACAAGAGACAGTTACAGTTTCTCTTGAGAAGACAATGCTCATCTTTTCCTGTGGACCTGCACACTGCCCTCTGTTCATTCACTTGTATTTTGTGCCTGTAGACGAGGGAAGGAGGGATGTAGGGATATGTCTTCCCAGAGTGTGCCACCTCAGGGTATGCTGTCAGACTAGAACATCAGAAAATATCTCACCTTTTCCTGCACTTGGTAGAGTAATAAGGTAAATATCATCTTATAAGCCTTTCATATTCTTGTTCCTCCTCAAACTAACACATCTATGACAATTTAACACTAAGTGAACATTTAGGAGACTGCAGTCATGACACTTTTGTAACAGGAGGGTCATAAAACCAGTGTATGAAAGAAATGCAACACATCACATACACACACCTGTTGCTTATAGGTAGTATCAACTAAAAAAATAAAATAATGTGAATTAACAACATTCTATGAGGGAGCAATCTAGAAACAAGAACTGACGAAAGGACTTATAAGTGGTAAGTAAATTAATGGACAGTAAATTAGGTATGTGTTTATAAAGCAAATTTGCAGCAAGAAGATGTCAGTATGACTTGGGAACTGTTTGAAGGAAGGGATCATATGGCTTAAAAACTGGCTGGATGGCCAGCCGCAGTGGTAGTGAATGGTGCTCTATCCAGCTGGTGTCAGTCACTAGTGATGTTCCCCAGGGCTCAGTATTGGACGCAGTCCTGTTTAATATCTTTATCCATGATCTGGATGAGGGGGATCAAGTGCACCCTTTGGAAGTTCATGGATGGGTGGAAGTGTTGATCTGCTGGAAGGTAGGAAAGCACTGTGGAGGGATCTGAACAGGATGGGTCTGAGATGGGCTGAGATCAATGGTATGAGCTCAACAAGACTGAGTGTTGGCTTCTATACTTTGGCTACAGCAATGCCACATAACACTACAGCTTGGGCACAGAGTGACTGGACAGCTACACTAGAAAATGGCCTGGGGGTGCTGCTTGATAGATGGCTGAACAAGAGTCACAGTGTACTAGGTGGCCAAGAAGGCCAATGGCATCCTGGCCTGTATCCATAGTGTGGCCAGCAGGACCAGGGAACTGATTCTCTTCCTGTATTCAGCACTGATGAGGCCACACCATGAGTACTGTGTCTACTTCTGGGACCCTCAGTTCAAGAAAGTCATTGAGGTGCTGGTGCATGTCCAGAGAAGGGCAACAGAGTTGGTGAAAAGTCTAGAGAGTAAGTCATTGAAGGGTAGCTGAGGGAGCTGGGGTGTTAACCTGAAGAAAAGGAGACTGAGGGAAGACCTTATCACAACTACCTGAAAAGGTGTAGCGAGGTGGGGGTTGGCCTCTTCTCCAGGCAGCTAGTGACAGAACAAGAGGAAATGGCTTCAAGCTGTTCTGGGGAAGTTCGGGTCAGACATCAGGAAGAATTTCTTCATAGAAAGACTTGTCAAGCATTGAAATGGACTGCCCAGGGAGGTGGTGGAGTCACCATACCTGTTTCTGACCAGATGTGGCACTTAGCACTATAGTTGAATTGGCAAAGGTTGGACTTGATGATCTTGGAGGTAATTTCTGACCTTAATGATTCTACAGCTCTGTGGTTTTATGATTCTATATCAAGACAAAGGCATAAAAAGTCACTCTTTGACATCTGAATAGCAAATGTAATCTAAAATACTGTAGGCAGACCTTGGTGCCTCCCTTCTTAAGAGTGCACAGATAAGTTGAAAGGAATTCAGCATCAAAAGTTATGCTGCTGTTGTAGCATTTCTCATCTTATTAAAGAGCCAAAATGCTTAGATATAAAAGCAACAACTTTTAGATAATCAAAGAGTACAACCACCAGACCAGATGAGACACTACCAAGATGAAAGGCTTTATAGATGGGTCAGCAAGATGAGCTTAAAAATTTGACTTCTGAACAGACCTGTTTGATTATGTCCAGAAAGCAGACAGAAGGCCATGTAACAGACAACTTGAGCCATACCAGGGAAAAAAGCAAACAAACAAAAACCCCAAACCAACAACAACCACCAAAAAAACCCAAAACAAACAAACAACTCCCACCTCCCCCCAAAAAAAACCCCAACAAAACAAAATTAAAGAAAAAAAAAGGCTAATATTAAGGGCAATATAAAATACAGTATGTGTAGCACACAGATAATATAGAAATACAATAAATTATGTTTCTCCATTGTTTCTGACTGCCTAACTTCCTACCAAAAATTCTATCAGCCTTTTTGCATGAAGTTCTCACAAAAAACTTTCTGCTGAAGCTTTCCTGCCAGAAGTTCTCACCAAAGCTTCCCGATAAAGTTTCCTGCCAAAAGATCCTGCTATTGTAATCTCCACAAAACATCTGAATAAAGTGACGTGCCAAACAACCATGCACAAACTTTTTTGAACAGTATAAAAACTCAGAAAGACACCTTGCAAAATTAGGGGGTGTGAAAAAAGAGAGAGAGATAACTGGTTGCTTTGGCCAAAAGTCTCTCCCTACCTTCCCACCTCACCTTATTACCTTCTTTCTCCACCACTGAATGCTGCCTGTCTGAGCTGGGAACAGAAACTCTGACAACCTGAAGAAGAACAGAGACCTTCCATGCCACATGTGTGAGTTCCTTCTACCCTTACTATATTTGTGAGGGCCAAACGGTGCTGACCTGGCCCCGCTTGGCCCAAGACAGCCTGCAACACTCCCTGTGAGGGACAAATCCACACCTCCTGGCTGCATTCCAGAGAACTAAATGCTAAATGAGATAGCAGTGAGGAAAAACGTGGCAGAGAAAAAAAAAAAAACCAGGTAGAAACTGCTTCTCTTCCCCCCTCATACTAACTTAGCAAAAGGTGGTTTTTTCTTTGCTTCTAAAAGCAATCTTAGCTTTCTTCCAACCTTTTCTTATTTCTTCTCTTTGCATCACTTGCAATTAATAAAATCAGGGGTTTTTTTATCAACAGATAATTCCTGTGAGTTTTAATTTTGCTCAGGAAAATATTCAAATCTGAAGTTCTTTCTGCAACATTTAAGGAGATTGTAACAGCATGCATCACAGTAATAAAGAAAAATAATGAACCCAACAGCAGTTTCCCTTGTTCATGTAATATTTCTTTTCATTAAGTAACTACAGAAAAACAAAACCTGTTTTTTGCTTTAACCAAAGCTCATAAGGAGCGAAGTCCTGCTCGGCTGTCTTTGACAAACTCATGTATTATAATCTTAGGCAATCATTTTGCTACTTTTTGTGTTCTGTAGTGAAGGCCGCACTTTACAAACTTACAGCAAGGACTAGTAACAGCAGGAGCCACTGTGTACTTTGGTAAACATATTAAGAAGAAAGTAGGAAAAAACCCAGAATAAATAATAAGGAGCAAATTTACCTAAGATTTCTTGCAATAAGAAAAGAGAGAACAAACAGGGAAATGCAGAAGCAAATCTCTAAGGTAGCAAATGATCTTTAAAAAAGTTACAACACAAATATTCAAAAATTAAAAAAAAAAATAGCATAAGGAAGACAGAGAAATATCAACAGACAAAGGTGGAAGGAGGATGAGGTCAAGCAGAATATAAAAAAGGTTTTAAGTGGAGAGAGCAAAAGATAATGTCAAAAGAGAGTCAAAGAACAGCAAAAAGACAGAGATAACTGTCCAGGCAGTATGCAGCTGCAATGCTGCTGTGTCATCTGATATATTCCTTGTCTGTATGAAGGAAAACAGATGTCATACAAAACTGCCAATTTGAAACTTGTGCAAAATTGTTGAGAATCCACTGGTAAGTGTCTTCTTGATCACTGATCTTTGCTCTGAGAAAAGCTAAAATTTGTCACATATACAGCGTGTTAGGTAGGTGCTTTATTGACAGGCAAAACAATAAAAGGAACAAACAACAAAAATTGGAATTTGGGAGAGAAAATTGAAAGTAAGTATAATAAAATTTCCTAGTAGGTAGGATAAAAGGAAGCTCTTCTTAATTTTGTTTTTCCTTAAATGCAAGGATTTTGTCCAATATGTAATGCCACTACATCTTATAATTGGAGAGTCCTGTTGAAATAATTCTTTTGCTCTTTCTCATATACCTAGTGGTTTTAGATTTGGTTGGTCTCAGATCAAACTGGACACGTGCCATTGATAAATTAGTGCTAATGAATTCCTGGGTTGAATGCACCATCTCTGAATTTTTAGCACATTTTAAGAAAAGCTCAACAGGCATTAATCAGGCAACCTAGCAATAATTCATTACTCCAATGGTTTTTTTGTCAAAGGACCAGCAAAATCAAATAACAATTGGAAGACTCAGAAATAGCAGTCTCTGCTTGTTGATAAACCCGAATGCTTGGCTCTCTTTTCATTGTTATTAGACTTGTTCACAAAATGATCTGACTTGAAGTTTCTAACACATGTAGCTTGATTTCATGGAGGACACAGTTCTCTGAAGCAGTTACAGTTCTGCAGTTAAAGTCCTGTTTTGTCTAAGCAACCATTAACTTTTATCAGCATTACTGCATGCTGCAGATACTTGTTGCAGATATTTGGAAATACAGATTAGGGCTCATTTCCTTCTCATCACGGATGGGTAATTCAAATTTACCTTTGGACAAAAGATACAAAAGCAGTACTGGATGTTCAGAGTCAGAGAACATCTCCTTATACAGCAGAATGTAACTGCCAAAGGAGGAAGCAGTCACAAAATAAATAATTTTCCCACTATCTCCCCTTCTCTCATCTGTCTTGCAGCAACTAATGACTGAGTCTCCCATTCTGAGCACTAACAGTAGTTGACTTGTCAAGGTAGAGTTGCCCAATTTCACACTGAACTAGCAGTGTCCTTGCTAAAGCTGTGGATTTCAGTGGCACTTTTTCTACTAGACTATTAGTAATTTTTCAGTACAGGTGGGTAGGAAATGCTTTCTTACTAAGATTTAATTTTCCTTTATTACAAATCAAGTTGAAAAATGAAATCATCCAAACGTTTATCAGTTGTCCAAGCAGAATATATTTCTACTACATTGGCCATTGAGTTTACTTTTGATCCATTATGAGCCATTACATTATTTAAACAATATCCAGTTTAAAAAAATATATATATATATTTAAACTAAGGGTTTACCCTTATATGCTTAAAGCAAGTTCTTTGCAATGTTCCACATGTCCCACAAACTGTTTTGTTTGATAGGATAATATTTCCCCTGCAAGGAAGAATAAGAACATTTTTTGGCTCCCTGTTTCTTAGACCACTGCCCATTTAATTTAATCTGCACTGTCATAAATACTTTCTTGGTGTCAGTCTGTAAAATAATTTCTGAAGGATTTGTTGAGTTTAGTGCAGTTCATTACTGTTAAATTTAGTGTGGTTAGTATCTGCAAAGATTATGTGCAAATGAGAGCATCTGTAATTCTAATGCTTATAATTTAGCTCTGTTTTATGCTGTTAACCAGACTTATTAGCATTTTTAACTTAGAAAATTATTTGTTGAATAAAAAGCATTGCAACCGATAATCACTGTTGGGTATAATAAAAAATTCCCAATTTGATAGAATTAGTTGAGTAACGATGTTCAATTTCCTTGTAGTGTAGCTTTGGGTACAAAATTGCCAAAGAATGGAATAATACTCTGCTCCAACAGCACATATCCAATGAATGTTATAGCATCTGAATGTATGTCACCATATCAGAGGGTCTTGCAAAACAAATAACTTGGGGAAAAATTTAAGTGCTTGGCTACATAATCACTAGTACTGTTTCAGACTTCCTGTGTGTAAATACTGACCTGAAAAGATGAATTGTACATTTAGATGCATTTAAAGTTCTAGAATTCATTTGGGGCCAATGGGAATAAAGAGACAACGTGAGAGAATAGAAATGCTTGGTTTTATCATCTCCTTTCTTAAAAGTCAGCAAGAGGTTTGTCTTTTTTTTTCTTTTTTTT
>VXBX01004172.1:224-19776 GCA_013400415.1 Scytalopus superciliaris
TTATGTTTTTGAGCTCCTCACCCTCGGAGGGGAGCGGGTTTTTTTGGGTGACCCATCTCTTTGCTACCCACCCCTCTTGGGCCACTGTGTTTTGCTCGGATAGTGGAACTCCTAAACTCCCCCCTGGCTCATCCTCAGAGTTCCCAAGCTTTGGGATCTCTTTGGAAATCACGCTGATCCCTTGCTCTCCTTGGAAATCTCACTGTGCCGGCCCCCCATAAGGGATCAGGTGGTTTTGTAGGAGTGAGAATCCACACGAGGAGGTTTTTGGAAGCTGGCACACGAGCAGGAATGGGATTGCTTAGTAACTGCACACCAGGTTTCCTTTTTCCCAAGGCAAAATGCCTTCAGCAGTGCTGCTTATGGGCTGTGTGTAAAATGTGTTCACTTACAGCCCTTCCCGAGTGCTGTTTGTGCTCATTATTAATTCAAATGGAAGCTGCAGATTTTCATCTTGCATGTAGAGGACAAAAATAATTAAAAAAAGAGATGTCAGGTGAAAAAAAAAAAAACCAACAAAATAAAACTGTGGTTTTTTTTAGGAAACATACCCAGCTACTGCTGTTACAAATGACTATGGAATAGGGAGATGCTGAGATACTATAGGGGTGTCTATTTTTAACCTTTCTTGCTTTGTGTGACAATTTTTTGTGGTTTCCTCTGCCTGCAGGCACTTTGGCCTTAAAAATAAGAGACATTTTCAGGCAGCAAAGGGAGGGGGAAGAAGATCCCCAGCCACAAAACATCAGGGTTTGATTTCAGTTGTAACACCTGCATCAAATCTTTTAAACTTTGAACTGGCTGTGTTTTCTCACCCACCTCCCCCTCTTCTCTCAGGCTATTTGCCCTCCTGCAAAATAGAGAGGATTTCTAATTTTTGAGCCGTTTTACTTGCTCTCTGTTCCGTTAATTAGGGGATTTTCAGTATTAGGGGTTTGCAGTGAAGAGTCAACTTGGAATTAATGCACCCAGTGAAACTGAAAAGTCGCATGAATCACTAGTGGGGGGGGGAAATCCATGTGTGGTTATTATTCTGTGAGTGCTGTAAAACTGGTGTTAAATGCACTTTGTGTTTTTGGGGAAGCCTGAGTGGTGCATTTCAGAGCTGCCTGAGTGACAGTGTGCTGCACACTCATCCTTTCTCAGCTAAGGAAAAGCAGAGGGGTGGCTCTATTTCATGGAACTTAGTGGAATATGTAATCTTTTGGTGGGATATACATTTTTTCCTGGATTTTCCTGTGTTTGTACCTCTCTCTTTTCAGTTGTAACAGGAAAATACGCCGGTAAAGACATTATTTATGCTTATTTCCATGTACCACAGTAACTGGGGTTCCTGTTGTTACTTTTGCATAAGGTGATGCAGAAACGTTTCCAAGTGTTTTTCGGCTTTTCCAGGATAAACCTGGGATTAAACAAAGGATGTTTTTTACCGTTTTCTTAAGGCTGGCTTTGCCTGACGTCAGCACCTCGTTAAGGATGTTTCCTGACTTTGCTCAATCAGTGCTTTTCTTGTGCATCTTGTTGGTAAACAGATGGAAACCAAACTATTGTGGGTGATTAAATCAGCTTCCTTTTTTATAGGCTCATTTGTGGCAAAGCAGGTGCTGTATAAAACCAGGAATTTGGGGCGTGTGGGGGGGGGTTTGCCGTGTTCAAAATCAATGATTTTTGATTCCCTTCAGCCCCCTCCCACCTCAGTGTAATTAGCTGAGAACTTTTGATGTCTGATTAAAAAAAAATACCTTATGCATCTTTGTGGAGCTCTGATACCTTTTCCCGTGCCTTGCAGGGAAGCTGGGCCTGTTTGGATGATGGTGGTGCCCGGGAATGCCCCGCTCATCCAGCAGGATCACCCTCTGGAGCCCGAGCTGGGGCGGGACCCCCCGGCACACCCTGCCATGGGCCCTGGCACGGAATCCACGCCCCAGGAGGTGGGCACCGAGCTGGCCGAGGTGAGGAAGCTGCGGGAGCTGGTGAGGAGGCTGGAGCTGGAGAACCAGCACCCCAGAAGCAAGAGCAGCAGGAACATGCTGGGGACAAACGTGGCCGCGGAGCTGCGGGCCGGGGTGGATAACCCGGGGCTGAACGGGACAGAGATCAACAACAGCATCAACGCCATCACCGACCAGCAGGAATTGCAGATCATGGCCGGTCTGCACAGCCAGCTGAGCAAAATGAGGAAGGAGGAAGGGGACAACAACTGCTTCCAAAGAGCCAGGGATGCCCAAACGCAATTCGCCCCCGGGGAGGAGGTGCCTGCCAGGGATGGGCAGGGCAGGGGTTCCTCCCCTGGGGATCCCAGGGACGCCTCGGAGCTGGTGGGCGGCGTGCTCATCGCAGGGATCCACACCTCGGCCAGAATCCAGGAGCAGGAGCCCAGGGAAAGGTGTGGAGACCTAGAAAGCCTTTCCAACAGCGAGGACCTGGACGAAGTGAAGGTGTTGGAGCTTGAGAACTGCACGGAGGAGGAGGATTGCTGGTACGTGTGGCTGGGGTGGGAGAGGGAGCTTCCCCAAGCTGCGGGTGGGAGGCCTGTGTGTTTGGGTGGGCAGCTGCTTTTAAGGGTATAAAGTGATTTCCATACAGTTCTCACAAGTGGCTCTTCTTATTTTTATGTTCGTTGTGCCAGAATGTTGTTTTTAAAATAATCCATGTGACTGTAGGGCTTGTCTTTCCCCCCTAGGACAGAAGCTTCCTTTCCCTCTAAATTTAATTATATATAGCACATGCAGATGAATGAACAGCAAAGCTTTTAAACCTTGGCAGGTCCTGTATTGAGATAAGAACTTTGCAAATAAGAATCTCCTAGACCATTCAGAATTTGTGGCTTTTGCTGGCACCCGAGAAGACAAACCATTCCCATTTCCTGGAGGCTGTTTCGTTGCAGTTCACCATCTCTTTTGTTCAGAGACATGAACTGAAGCAGATCAATGATGTAATCCTTAACTGACCCGACTCTGTGGGACTCTCCCCTCCACCAGCAGCCTTGTTTAGAACTTGTGTAATAAATCAGCAGATTAACTACCTTTGGAAGGGCAAGGGGAAATTTAAAGTTTGAGTCTAATTCCAGCTCATGCAGTCGCTGGGACTTGGGATTTTACCTTAATTTTCTCGTGAGGGGCAGCATTTTTTCCTCAATTTTCTTAATTTTTAAGACTTTGGAGCCTCAGGGCTCTGCAAATTGGGTTTCAGAATTGTGTAGCCAGATTAATCTGGCAGCGAGGACAGCACTGCTGAATACAAACCAAGCCTTCATTAGCTGTTAAACTGAAGGTACAGTCTGTGTTAATGGAATGGAGCTCACTGAGGTAATGACATCAATTTAAGCCTAAACTCAAGGTTATATTTAAAACAGGATGTTTTCTTTCTTTGCAAGCTTCCTTCTAAAACCCAAGCAAACTGTTTCTGACTTGATCCCTGAAACTCCTCAGCATTTCTAAACAGCATTTTGAGCAGATTCCTTATAAATAAATAAGGGAATGTATTTAAACAAGTTGTATTTGGAAGACAGGCTTTATGATTCACATGTTAATGAAAGCAGCCAGCTTTATGTTTATATAGCCTGTGACACGAGAGATCCTTCAAACTCTGTTGAGTCTCAGACTGGGGGAGTTTTACCCAGGCAGGGAGTTTGGTGCAATCAGGAGAGATCCTTTGCCCAGGAGCTCCGTTCTTTAACCTTCCCTTCAGCTGGTGGCTAATTAAGGCCCTTCTTTCCCAGCCACCTTTCCCTCCAGACCTTGCAGGATGTTTGTGGGTTTGTCCCCTCTCTTCCCCTGGCAGCTGTGGCTGCACTAGGGTAACCCAGGAGCAGGGGTGCCCCGAGGAGCTGGCTGAGGGGGGTGAGCCAAGCCCTTGTGCAAGTGCTGGTACCATAAATTACCTTTGATTGTGCTGCCTCGCTTCCATCTGTTCCCTTTTCTTCTTGTCAAACAGACCTGCTCAAGCAAGAAGCTGGTTTTTAATGATGGCTTCTTGTTCTGGGAGTGGGGGAAGGAATAATGTGGGTTACAGTCAGTAATGTAGGCCTGTGCCCATTGCCAGATATCCCAAATTCCCAGCATAAACACACCTCCTGTCCAGCCTGAGCAGGTATTGATGCATTTCCATAGCAGTAACCAGAAAACTGGGTGGAGGAGAGGGAGGGGGTTTTGTTCCAAAAAAAAAGAAAAGAAACCAACAAAACATCCTTAATGCTCTGTGGATTTAGGATCAGCTCTAGTAAAAGTGGCTCTGCTGATGGGGCAAATTTTGTCCTGCCTGGGTGGGACTTGAGCAGTGTATTAGTCAAAGGGGACAGCTGACCATGTTGTTGTATTTGCAATCCTTTTTTAAATATTATGCATAAGGAAAAAGACCCTCAGCTAATATGGATACATATCATATGTACTTAAATACTGTATGTTGGAAATGGCTTTTTTTTTTTTTCTCTGTCGCTGAAATGATAAATTATAACAGCCAATCCTTTTTGCTGATGGGTTCTTAAATGTCATCTTTAGAAGTGGTGTTTTATAGCTTAAAGAACACTAGGAATTCATTTTGTATTCTTTTAAATTATGGAAGTGTTTAAAACAGGGGCTGGGGGGTGGGAAACTTTAAAATAGAGCAACTTTACATTTTATACCTTCCTGATTCTGGTTTGAAAAGCAGGTCCCAACTTTAAGGTCATTTTTATTGTGGTATTTTGCTTTTGCCCTGTGACTTAGTAGGTTGGAAACCTCTGGTTAAGTCCATGTGGGGAGGTTTTGCCACTGGAGCTGCAGTGGGACCAGCCAAAGCCATTTCCCTGGGAGATGCACAGAGTGGTGAGAGGGGCTGCTTTCTGTGGTTGCAGCTGGAGCCTCAACTCCTGCACTATATTGAAATGGTCTGGTTTATTTGGCCTCAACTTGCAGATGTTTCTGTGCCCACAAAGTGTGAAAGGCTTTGTGGGTTTGTTTTTTTCAGCAGCATCACTGCGGTGCCCGGGGGGGGGTGGTGTGAAACCCGAGGCACTGCCCCACAGCTGGAACTCTGCCCTGTGCTGCCTGGCCCCTGACTTGCTTTCTCAGGTCACTTTTCTCAGGTGGCTCTTCAAACTTGTAAATATCCTGGAGACCCAATGACGTGGAGCTGGGCTGGCCCTGCTGGGGAGCTCAGGGTGGTGCTCCCCTCAGACTCCAGCACAGCTCCTGACTCTTGTGGGAAGGCTGCTGCCCAAACAGGAGGGAACAAACCAGATATGCTTCTTGGTAGGGTTGCTTTGTTTGTCTTCCTCACTGTTTGCCTTCATATATAGGAAATAAGTTGTGATTTTCTGTGTGTTCACTTGGTTGTTTTTCACGCAGTGATTTTGTGTTCAGCTGTTTTGTTGTGTTTTGGGGGGGTTTGGTTGGTTGGTGTTTTGCCAGTTCGGAGGATCACAGAATCTCCTGAGTTGGAAAGGACCCATCAGGATCATCCAGTCCAACTCTTGGCCCTGCTCAGACACCCCAACAATCCCACCCTGTCCCTCAGAGCGTTGCCCAAACCCTCCTGGAGCTCTGGCAGCCTCGGGGCAGTGCCCACCACCCTCTGGGGGCAGAGCCTTTCCCTGAGATCCAACCTAATCCTCCCTGGCACAGCCCCAGCCCTTCCCTGGGTGCTGTCCCTGCTCCCAGAGGGCAGAGGTTGGAGCTGCAGGCCCTGGTGAGCTCTGCCCTCAGTCTCCTCTGCTCCAGGCTGAACAGAACAACTGATGGTGTTTTTTCCTGCTGAGACCTGGGAGAGAGAATTTTGACTTGGAGTTATGATGAAATAATTGAAACTCCATCCCCCTGTGGACTATAAAATGTGCTTATTAGTGTGTTAATAGATGATAGAAAGATCATAGAAATAGAAAAAAACCTTAAATTTTTTCAAGCCTCTTCCTTTTTACTGGATTAGACTATTTTTGCCTCCATCCCCTCTGATGGGATGAAAACTAAACTCTGTCCATGCCTCCCCTTAAACAGCTTCAGGTTTTGTCCTTGATGGAAGGAACAAGCCCCGTGTTTGTGTCTGCCCTGTGTTACTCCTGCTTAACAACTTGATCCCAGTGCTTTAACATGGGCATTCAGATAAGCTCTTATGGATGTTCTCCTGCTTTTTAAAAAGAAAAAAAGGAAACACCACAAAACACACCACAGCAATCCCACAAATCCACCCAACAGCACCTCTTGATGTTTCTTTTTAACTTGCTGAGTTCCTTTTAGAAGAATGTGTGAAATGAAGACTGTGTCCAGTGACCTTCTGTATTCATGTTTGAAGGCTTTTAGTTCACTGCTGAAGATACCATTGCTTGTAGCATCAGATATAAGGAAAGAAAGTCTGGAGAAGTTCCACCAAAACGAGGATGTGGTTCTGCACAAACCCCAAAAGTTGGACCAGAGCATCACCTTGTGCCTCTCCCTTGGGGGAGAACTTCAGCTCCCTGCCCTGTGTAACCCATTTGTGCCCTTCCCCAGCAGGATTAGTCCCCACACAGACACGAGGATCTGCCCAGTAGCATTTCTTTTCTCTCTTTCCTGGGAGTAAAGGCTCAAACCTCTGCCTGGGCCAGTAGCAGAATGGTTTTGTGGGGGGACCTTTCTGATTTTTTTTTTTCCTTTTATGTTCCTGTCATTTCAGGACCTGCAGGGTGTTGTTTCACTGTGGCTTTCCACCCCAGCCTTGTCTGTGTTGGCATTTCTGTTCAGCAGGAGTGTTTAGGTTTGAGATTAGAACAGCAAAATGTGGTAATAAATCTGAAAATCAACTCTCTGATACATGAGATGGAAAGGAAAAGAAATGTTTGAAATACATGCTTTATAGATGAATTCAGCTGCCTTTCAGTACTTTTTGGAGAGGTGTGTCTTCTAAAGCTGAATTGTCCTGAACACCCTGAGCTGCCTCAGGTCTCTCTCCTTGCACTGTGTGTAACTCAGAGGGTTGAAAATCAGCGCAGTGCTTGCCATTTTTGGAACTGCTGCAGCTTCTGGTGCCAAGTGCTGTGCAAGCTGGGCAATAAACCAGGCACGTGTCTTCAAAGGTGGCCTTCACTTTCTGCTCAGTTTAATTTGCTAATGTGCTGCTTCTGGAGCTTTCTGCAGCCTCTTCTGATGATTTGTAGGTTGCCAGGGGGAATATTAGAGCTTGAAATTCTCAGGCCAGGCTGACTTAGAGCTGCTCAGAGGTCTTGCTGAGCTGTGGAGCTGCTTTCTTTCAGTGCAAGTCGAGAAGGTTGTAGTGTATCCCACATCCTTGGGGCTTCTTTATTCAGAGCAGCAGCTTCACAGTCACCCGAGAGTGGCCGTCAACTCCAGGAAATCCTCCTGGGATGTTGATTCCAAGAGAAAAAGAGTATCAGAATGAGGTGCAGAGTCCCACAAGTTATTTCTGAGTGCCGGCAATCACGCTCGTGACAGAGCTGCAGCCACTTGGCTCTTACCAGAGGTGTTTGCTGGTTGTGTCTGGAAGTGAAACACAAACATTAGTAAGCAGAAATTAAAAGATATTTTATCTAAAGGGGTTTCCTCTCAGAAGCTGAAGAAAATCTCTCTGGTGTTCAATGATTTATGCAGTAAAACCCCGACACATCAAGCTGGGAATGCATGCCCAACTGTTTGCTTCCTGCATTTTGTATGAAGGCCTTGTGACTATCTAAATAACTTGAGTATCATTTGCAGTTTGACAAAGCCATTTCAGCACGAAGTGCTGAGTCCTTGGGACAAACCGCAGAGTAAAGCTTGGTCTGTGCTCAGGGCTTTGGCCAGCCCAAAGGCTTGGACTGACTCAGGCAGTGGGTCCAGCCTGGGCTGCCCCAGGACAGCTTTTCCAGTCCTTTTTGGGGTTCAATTAACCTGGCAAATCCAGCAGCCTCGGAGGATAAACCTCCCAGAAATAAAATGCTGGGTGTTTTCAGCTTTTTTTGGAGGGAAGGCTGTTTTAGCTGCCTGCAGTGGGATGGGGGGTTAACCCATCTGCTGCTCCTGCTGTGGCTGCTGAAGGGGGACACTGCTCTGTAGGAAAAGGTGACTTTTGGTTCTAAAATGTTGTGTCCAGAGAAACACTGCTGTGTGTTTGTGGGGCTGGTGCTTCCAGTGCAGCAGCAGAGGCTGCTCCTGAAGGTGCTCTGCCAGCACATTTCGAGGTGTCAGTGTGCTGGGAGTGTTGAATCCAGCCCCAAAGCTACTTAAAAAGGATAACACAACGACAAACCCGATGCTGTGAAACCGAACAGGAATTCCTCTTATTTTAGAAGCTGCCTGTCAGTGCTCTGAAAAATTGAGTTACTTAATTGAGTTTGGGGAAAATGTGAGTGGCAGCACCTCTTGCCAGCAGACAGAGGACTCTGAGAGCTGTGCTCCACGTGGAAAAGGTCCTGGCAGTCCCACAAGTGCTCCATCCTCAGCTGGGACAGTCCTGGGTAGAAACAGCCACGGGGAGGAATAAGAACTGCTGAAGTAGAGCAGGGTTTTCTCCCTTAACCTAAAATCAGTGAAGAACAGCGTGACCTGCCCTAAGGAGGCTGTTGGCCTTATTTTTGTTTGATGTTTTTTTTTTTTTTTTACTGCTCCTTTTTGTGGTCTGAGCTGTAAAAGAAATCCGGAGAGAGGGGAGCACTTTGCTTTCCTCTGCTTCATTGGATCTGAGTGGCTGTAATGCTCATTTAGCCGTGCAGAAACGCTGGGGGGGCTTTCCTGAAAGGTAACAGTGGAGATTCAGGAATATTTGTCTTCGTGTTTCTCAGCATTTGTTTTGTCAACAGCGATTTAGCTTTTGGTTTGTTTGTTTTTTTTTTCCGTTTGCATGTGGGTTTGTGTAAAGCATGGCATGGAAAAGCTTCTGCGTGAGACGTGGCCGAAGAGGCTGAGTGTTGGCTCCCTGAAAAAGGTGGCTCTGGCCAGGGCAGGGGTGTTGTGGAGGCTGTAAAGCCACGGGTGGCGTGTCAGGAGGCAATAAATAGGCGATAATGACCTTCCACAGATGGTAAACAGTATTGGGAGAGCTCTTGCACACAGAGATGCTCCATCTGGTAGCCCCAAACTCACAGGAGTCTAGGACAGCTCTCAGCATCAGCAGAGCTTTTAGACTGATTTTTTTTCCCCATGTTTATCCCTACCTGGATACAGGACAGGAGACAGAGCAACAGGGCAGAGAGACATTTTGGTGCCTGTACAGTATTTTAAATATCCCAGTTTGTTTGTTTGTCCTACCTTGGCCAGGCATTGCTGTTGTGGGCAGGACACCTGACAACCCCCCAGTGTTTCTGTGCCTTTTAAACACGAGGGGTTTCAGGAGTGGATGGGACAACGACTGAAATCTCTTGAGCTGTGTTAGTTTGGCTGTGGAAATGAGTAATTCCTGGGTTGAGTCTGAGAGGGCTGTTGGAGAGTGAGTAACTGGAGCAGAAAGACTCGGCACACCTTGCTCGGGAGGGTCAGAAGTTGGTGCTGGGAGAGAGAGCAGCTGGAGCACAGGCACACATTCCTTGGAATCTTAACCCCATCCCCATGCTTAAATACTGGGTTTTGCACTGCTGAAGGTGAAATATTATGGCCACATCAGAGCTCAGCCCTCCCCAAGTGTGGTAACTTGCTGGGGGGGTCTTTGCCCCCTTGGGGCAGGTCCTGAGGTGGGGAAGCTGGGGGTGGGAAACCCAGGAGTTGGGTGATTATTGTGTGCATGGAACAGCTCCTTGCTCTCCCAGGAGCTCCTGAAGCCTCTGGGTGTCCATTCTCATCGGTCAGAGAGGGGGTTTTTTTGCCTTTGAAAATACAAAATACGGGATATGGAAATAAAATACTTGAGTTGTTTTACAGCAAAAGCTCTCAGAGCTTTTGACCTTTCTCCAGAGGAATTTTGTACTTTGGAAATACAGTGAAGATGCTGCTTTACACACAGTCCCTGGTGGATAATCCAGGGCTCTAAGATGGTTAAATCTGTCCCTCCATAAGGCTAATCCTGTGTGTGTATATGCAGAGCAGTGGTGGGTGTAATAGAGCTGACAAACACTCGGGCTCCAGGAGAACTTATCTGACATTGCAGCAGCAAAAAAGGGAGATAACAGGCAGCCCCACCTCCCAGCTGTCTGAGAGTTTCTGAATCTTCCATGTAGGGCTTTTATCCCTGAAATCTGTGAATGGACTGCTGACTCTTTGCTGTCTCAGAGCTGCAGGTGGGATATCCGGGGGGATTTTAACAAAAAATACAGCAATTACACTCCTGGAAGTAGCTGGGGTCGGGGCCACCTCCCAGCCTCGCTGCCTTTGGTGGGTTTTTTTTGGGGAGCATTCCAACAACTCAACTTCTGCTAGTAGTTCAGCAACCCAGATTGCAACCTGTGGGCTTTCTGTGCAAAGAGAAACCCAGAGAGCCCTTGGATTTTACTGTCCTGGTTGTAAATTCTGTCTCTGCGTCGTAACACACGATTTCGACCCAGCTTGCTTTCATTTGGGCAGCTGCTGGCTGCTCTGAGGTGTGCTCTCTGCTGGCTGTCTGCTTGGCATTAATGAGCTTTTCTTTCCCTGCCTCCCTTGCAAAGGCTCTACGTGTCCCCAAGGAAATCAGCAGAGGAGAAAGCAGCGTCCCCTCTGAAGTGGTGCCGCCAAGTGCTGGACAACCCCAGCCCCGAGATCGAGGCAGCCTGCAGGACCCTCATCAACAGGCTGGACCAAGGTAGGGCAGCCTGGCCTTGGCTTGGTGTCTTCACAGTGTTTGCTGCAGGCTCTGGAGTTTTTAAAATGTTCAAATATTTAAGTGTTTTTCATGGGAAAGATACATAGAGGGGAAAAATGCCCTTCTGGGGAGGGGAGGGAGAGGATCCCAGGAAGCTGTCACTGCAGCTTTTATATCCACGTGAGAAATCCTGGTGGTGCTGAGTGTTTCTGGTGGTGACTGTTCCTCCTGCACCCTTAGCAGATGCAAAATGTGAAATCCTTGCCTGCTGCTCAAAGCTGACAGCAATGAAATATTAAGCTTGAAGAAATCGTGTCGCTCGCAAGCCCAAGTTCGCCTTGCAGTTTTATCATCCCCTAAAAGCACTTCTGGCTGTGCCACTTAATCCTGAGGGAACTTCCCTGACTTCATGGGCCTGACATGAAGACCTGGAGGGTTCTGTTGAGCTGTGACATCCATCATTGCAGTGTTCTGGCACCCTGGCTTTGTGGTTTGCCTTTCCAGAGGGTGGAAGGATCAGCCCCTTCCTGGCCCTTCCCTGATGGAAGAGCTGTCAGAACCTGGGGCAGGGTTTTCTTCAGGACAAAAAGGAGTTTATTCTATTCCTGCCTCTCAAACTCTGGTGGATTATCCTCCCTTTGTCCTTTCACATGTGCTCCAGGTTTGTGTGTAAGAGGGACTGAAATCCTGAGAGCCAAGGACACTTGGAAGTTTTTTATTTTGAAGGTCAGGGATGTTCCTGACTGCTGGGAATAAAACTCCAGTTTGGTAACAGAGTTGTTGTCTGAGGGTTTGATACTGGCTGGGTTTGTCTCCATGTGAATGCAGATACCCTCATTCCAGTTCAGCCACTAATTTGACCTCAGTGATTTCAAGTCTTGAGGTCATTTTTGGGGTGTCTGGTGTGGGTTTGTGTTTTTCATACCAACAGTGTTTGGCACTGTTTGTGATCAGGCTGCTTTTGAGTTTAACCTTGCAATTCCTGATTGGAGATAACTTTGAGAATATACTCTGAGAACAAACTTCACTTGCTTTTATAAAACACCTGCACTGAAAAAATTTGCATGAAAATCCATTTGGTGACCTCTTTGCTTTCTGCCTGAGCCATTTCAGGCTTTAACTGAACTGTGTCACTCCTTTTAACTAAAACAGCCTGACCATATGTAGGAGAAACAAACCAGAAAACGTATTTATGTGGTGAATCTTCAGTATTTTCTTAGCTGGCACTCTCTGAATAGGGAGAGTTGAGTCCTGTGGGCAGTTGAGCAGCCCCTTGAATATCCCCAGCTCACAGCCTGAGTGTTGTAGCTGCTCATTTCCACCCCCAGTAGGGAGGGTGCACCAGGCTTTGCTTACCTGCCTTATTTTGGTTGTTTTCCTGACCATGTGAGCGTGTGTGCTGAATAAACTGAATTCACATGGTTGTTTTTCACATGAAACTGGCTCTCCTTTAATCTAAAGGCACAGTTTTTTGGTGATTGAATGCTGCCTTGAGTCCAGCATTCAAACTTCAGAATAACACACGTGTGAACCTGAAGTTCAGTGAGTTCTTAACAGTGAAGGTGGGGGGTGGGAGTGGCAGGCACTGGTGCAAACTGCCACGTGGGGAGCCCAGCACTGGAACTTTCCAAAATGTGTGGCTCCTTTGAAGCCAGCTTTGTCAGGAATTACTCCTGGGGTTTTCCAGAAGGGACACAAAACCAGCGTGACATCCCGTCACCGACACATCAAGACTTCCCTCTGTGACAGCATTTAATCCTGTTTGACCCCTCTGTGTCTTGCTCTTTGTCTCAAACCCCATTTGATAACCTTTGTGGCTTTGTTGTTATTTTTTTCCCTTCTAGCCAGTAGATGGAAAAACCTGTATTGCAGCCCCCTGGCATCTCCCAGCGCCCATAACTTGAATTCAGAGCCAGGCTCCTGTAGCAATGCACTAAACTCTCCTGGGCACCTCAAATCGACTAACAAAGCACTACTAACCTGTGGCAGCTCAGGTATGGCATGGCATGAGAGCATGGAGGGGGTAAAAAAGAGCAATGCAAGGAGGATTATTCAGTGGCAGAGGGGGAAAGGTTGCCGAGAGATGCACGTCCACCCCCAGGGGGTTTCCTCCTTTTAATTCTCTCACTCCCCTCACTCAGGTTTCATCTGTTACGTGGGAGAAAAACCTCCTTGCCTTCTAAATGTCTTGTAGTTGCTCCTTCTTTGGGATTTCGTAACTCTCTCAGTGTTTTGCAAATGTACTAATTTTAAGGGGCTTTAAAATAGAAGCTGCTGGGGCAAGGAAAACATTGCTCTGGAATGGTGTTGTAGTCTGTAGGTGTTATCTTTTTATAAAGTTACTTGGGCTCAGCTTTCTGGGAGTCTGGGCTGTTAATTTTGGAAACCCTTGTTTAATGCAGGTAAACAGAAGGTTGTGCTGCAGGATTGGCTGAGTGGGCAGCAAAACCAAAACAGCCAAGGCTTGCTTTCCTTCAGCCTTGTTGTGCTTGGAGGGAGATTTCCCACCTCAGAGGCAGCTCAGCCACGACTCCTCTCGGCAGCCTGGCTCTCTAGGGGTGGCACTCAGCTCCTCCAAAAGGGGCTGCTGCTGCTTGAGGAGCCACAGACCCCCTTCCAGGAGCTCCAGTTGTTGGCCTTGGGGCAGTCCCTGCTGTTTCCTGGCACAACTGCTCTGCCTCTTGGCTTTGTTATCAAAGGAGCCTGCCTTGTTTGTTTGTTTTGTGTGGAAATTGCTAAATCCTGCTTCGCATCTTTCAAAACACAAAGCATGTTTAGCAGTCTCTGCCTTGGAACTTGATGGTAAATGAACCTCTTTTTCCCTTCTTTTAAGACAAAAAAAAAAGGCCTGCCTTGGGGGTGTTTTTACAGGTGCAGGTTTGCTTTGGAGATCCTGCTGCAAACAGAAATTAAAATAGAAATTAACACTTACCTCTGGTTTGCAAGCAACAGGCTGCACGTAGGGCTGGTTTTTTGTGAGCTGAACTCTGCAGGGAAGCACCTCTAAGCCAGTTTCTTGGTTGTGACACGAGGTTGGTGGGCAATCCTGGTGTCTCAGCTCCATTTGACACACAGACAGTGGCTGGTGTGTCAAAGCAAAGTGTCTGTGCAGCTTCTGGGCCCTCCACTGTGCTGAGGCTGTGTGTGGAAGGGCAGGGAGTTCATCCTCAGGTGGCTCTTCCTTGGGACCTGTGCAGATGTTAACACCAGTTTAAGGTTCACTGCCCACCTGACTCTAATTTTATTCCTAAGAAAAACACTCAGATGAGAAATGTTTAACAGTGACTTCCCTTAAAAACTAAACAGAGCCATTGACAAAATCCAGGTGTGGTGTCTCTAATGAAAACCAGAGCTTTTCTGCTGGAAGAAAGGGGATTTTTAGCCCCACCTTGGCTGATTTAATTTGAAATGCAACAACCAAACCGAACCCGCAGAGTTGAACTGGTGACTTTGCCTTTTAAAAGGCTGCTGTTAAAAACCCTGATATTGGAGGTGGTGTCAGTCACTCTGCTCGTTCCTTACACCACATCCAACAGAGGGGCAAGCCCAGCTCAGGATGGCTTTATTTCAGCTGCTTAACACTGTCCTTTCCTGACACCAGGAGGAAAGAGGTGTGGGGTTGTGTGGGGTGGAGTGTTTTGACTTTGAGTGTGTGTTTGTGCAACACACACACAGATGGACCCTGAAGTTACAGTCATGTTTTTACCACTGGAAAAGGTGTCACTGAGAAGCTGGAAAAACTGGATGCCTTTCAAACCAGGGATCTGAGGGTAATTGGCACAAAGCACTTTTGTTCAGTGCCCATGTGAGAAATTTACTTCACACCTGGACCTCAGACCTGTTTTCCTTGTCAGCAGTTACTGCTCATCCAGACTGGCTGAAGGAATAATACTGACTGGAAGTGACCCCAGCTGGAAGGGGCTGCTCCAGGGAGGGGGGTCAGGTATTTTAGCATCAGTGTTGAGCATTATTCAGGTCTGGGAACATGGCAGGGAAGCTGAACTAAAGGAAGAGTCAGTGGGGGAAGGAGCCTGACTTTATTCCTGCTTTGTCTCTACTTGCTGGTTTGATTTAAGTGATTATCTCAGTCCCTCCTTGAGCAGGACTTAAACCTCTTTCAGCTTAAGAAGTGAGTGCTCTTGGGTTCTTGCTTCATCTGATCTTGGGCACATCATGTTTTAACTTCTCTTCTAAATCTGTATAGCACTAATTGCAACCTTGTCTTGGAGTTAATTAAGGCAATGATGTCCTCTCTTCTCCAGTCTGTGCTCGAGGGCTGGTTGTGCAAGGAGCACATTCTGGTTTTTTGTGACAAATGCCACAGACAAGCACATTTGCCATGGAGAGGCTTTACATGCACTAATATTTCTGTGATCCCAGGTTTTTTCTAGTAGTGTTTATGTGCTGGAATTCCTTTAGTACAGAGCAGAGTGGTAGCTGTAAGGTGGGGAAGGAGATAGAGGTGTGCTCAAAGATAAACAATGCCATTGATGGAGTGGTGGCAGAATTCTCCTGTCTTTGCTGTCACCAGTGGGGGGGATGCTCAGCCTTCCTGCAGGGCCAGCCAATTCCAGGTGCCAGGAATGAGGAGAACCACTTGTGATCCCACACTTGTGTGTGCAGGGCTGCTCACAGCCCTCCCACAGCTGAAGGACCAGGAACCCAAAGGTCAGAGCTTGTTTTCCTCCTGCTCCAGCAGGGAGAAAAAACACTGACTTGCTTAAGAGTACCAAGAGGTAAAAATCTGCATTTAGTGATGGTTATGATGGTATTTTTAATATTATCCTTCAAAAGGGAGAACTTCCCTGTTGGAAAGATCCTCCCAGTTTGATTTTTAAGACGTGTATGAACAAACAGTGTCCTCTGCTGTAAGAGAGCCTTTGGTTTGTGGTGAGAGGGGGGAAAAATGGATAAACCTCAGGAAGTGGGAGGATGGGATTCAGGGCAAGCTCTGCTTTGCAGAAGCAGAGGGCATGGCTGATGTTTGGGGTTCTGTCCTCTGATCCTTTTACTCCTCTGACTGCTCAACACCCCGGTCAGCACTTTGTGTGACTTCCCTGCTTAATTGCTAGATAAATAGCTGCCCTTTTCTCAACATAAGCACCAGTATTACTGATATTTAAAACATGTCCCTAAGCTCAAAATCCTCAGGCATCCCTTTGCCACGTTCTGGGCAGAATTCCCCAGTTTTCCCCCCTCCAAAGGCGCTGCCTCCCGAAAAACCTGCAGGTCCCTAACGGAGCGTTGTGTCCTCAGGTGATTCCTGACTCCTGCCTTGCTTCTCACAGCCACATCCCAAGCTCCCAAGTGCTCTGAGTGATTCCTGGGATGGATGCTGTGCTGCCAGGGGTGGGGTCTGACTGCCTGTGTGTTCTGTGCCCCCCAGGTTACCTGAGCATGCACTCGGCTCTGAGCTCCCAGTCGTCGGTGGACAGCGAGCTGAGCACCTCGGACGACTCCATCTCCATGGGCTACAAACTGCAGGACCTCACTGATGTCCAGGTCATGGCACGCCTTCAGGAGGAGAGTACGTGGTGGTCCAGCTGGGGCACCTGCAGATGGGTTCCAATCCTTCTTCCCCTCCCCCTTTCCCCAGGGAAAAAACCGTGTTTGTGGCTTGCAGGGGCTTCCTTAAACCATCTCCAGAGCAGACTTGCCGACGCGGCGGTTGTAGAACATCCTCGAGGCGGCACCTCCCCAAAGCACAGGGCTTTGGAGGTGTTACCCAAACCCCCACTGTGTGAATATGTGAGTGCCCTCTGGCATTTAAAAATGCTCCATCCCAGGTTGTCTCTGGAGCACAGCTGAGGTTTCAGGGAGACTGGGGCAGTTGGAGCAGCAGCAGCAGCTCCCAGTCCTTGTCCCCCTCCCTCGAGCACACACAGCTGGGACTGCACTGGGGAGAAACAACCCAGCAAAAGGCTTTTCTTCGGAACTTATGGTTTTCTGAGCAGGCTGAAATCACAGGCTCTAACAGGGCTGAGCTTTACAAGCTGTTTATTTCACACAGGACACAAGTAATTTTTCACTGCTGTGTCCAGTAAAAACAGGAGTTCGGGGGTATTAAAACTGAAAGGGCTGAATTTGCAACAGAAGTTTTGCTCTGGTAAAGTGCTCAGAGGCAGCTCTGCAAATGTAACTGCAGATGTTTTGTGTCCCAGATAGGGGGGATTTCAGGGCCCCCAAATCATGAAATCATTGGGTGAGCTTCTGTTAATTTCTGGAATTTGGCTGAGGGCCTAATTGAAGAGCAAGGTGGCAAAAGGGGTTGGAGCTGTTTCTGTGCAAGTGACTCATTAATTTGATTTACAGGAAAGAAAGAATGAAGTTCTCTGTCTTTCTTTAGGAGAACATTTACTTTTAGTACTGTGCCTTTATAAATTAGGAAAATACTCTGATCTGGGAATTGGGATATGAGACCAAAGAGAAAGAAAAGACGGAAGATCTTGTTATCACTTTTTTGCAGCTGAGAGAAAGTTGTATTACAGTGAGTAAAGCAAATAACAGCCTTTCCCTTTCTAAACTTGATTATTCTTTTATGCTTTGCAATCACTTTTAAAAAAAAGAAATGTCAAGGAAATGCTGTCACGTTCCAGAGTTTCCAGTGGGATAGAAAATACATTAATCCTCAGGATGATGGGAGCTTTTCCTATTTTCACTGTGAAGGGAGAAGAGTGGGGAACACCAGCTTCTTTTTTTATATTTTGTCAGGCAGGGAGAGCTGAACGAAGGCGTAGGCTGGGGGAGGAGCTGTAAATAACCCAGATGTCAGTGCAGGACAGGTGTGTTTTCATTGGAGCAGATGTTCAAATCCTTGTTTCCACCTGCTGAAGTGCTGGGGGTGTGTAATTAATGGGACTGAAACGTTCACCCTGTGAATTGGACTCCCATTCCTGGTTAGCCCTAATGGTGCTTCGTGGCATTGCGGGGTCCACAGTCTCAGTTGTCTGTGTGTGTGGGAATAAGCAGTGGTTCAGGTCCATTGAGTGTTAATTGGCTGTAATTAAGCGGTTCTGATATGGGTGACACTGCTCAGTTTATGAACTCCATAAGGACAGTTGTTAACTTGGCCCCCATTCCCAGGGGGAATGAATCACTGTCACGGAATATGCTGAGCTGGAAGGGACCCCCAAGGATCAGGGAGTCCAACCCTCAGCCCTGCACAGAACCAGCCCCAAGAGTCCCACCCTGTGCTCCAGAGCATCATCCCAACCCTCCTGGAGCTCTGGCAGCCTCGGGGCTGTGCCCATTGCCCTGGGGAGCCTGGGCAGTGCCCACCACCCTCTGGGGGCAGAGCCTTTCCCTGAGATGCCCCCTGAGCCTGCCCTGACACAACTCCAGCCCTTCCCTGGGTGTGTCCCTGCTCCCCACAGAGAAGAGCTCAGTGCCTGCCCGTTGGGTTTTGGATTCTCCATGCAAGGCCTGGACAGCTCTGCACACCAATATGATGATCAAGAGAAGCCATTTATTAAAGAAAGTTCACATATTTATACACATTCTGTATCTATATTCTATACATGAGTTCACTACCATAGGCTGCATGTCACCAGCACGAGTTGTTGACATGCACCCAACCAGGCTGATTGGTTGGCATCTTCACCTGCTCTGTCTCGTTATTGCTGATTGCATCTCTCATTATTTCTACTTTCCCATCCTGGGTTTGTCATGGTCTCCTTGTCCTTCTTAACCTTTCTCATCCAGTAGCTTCATGTCTTGAACAGACACCGGGTGTTGAGCCCTTGAAGTGGACTAACCACATCCTGAAACGCTGCATTCCTGCAACACGATCCCACACCTGCCCCTGCAGTGAGGTCTCCCTCTCTTACCAAGCGTCCTCAAGACCCTTCCCCACTTCACCGCCCTCCTCTGGCCGCTCAGCTCACCACCCGCAGCCGGGTGAGAGTGCCCTGTGTGCCATCCCTGTCCCCCGTGTGTGCCCCGCAGGCCTCCGGCAGGACTGCGCCTCCAGCTCCGCCTCCGTGTCCCGCCGCAGCTCCAGCGCCTCCCTGCACTCCCTGCGCCGCGGCACCTTCAGCGACCAGGAGTTCGACACCTACAGCCTGGAGGACGAGGAGGACTGCGAGTGCTCCCTGTCCTACCGCAGCGCCCCCCGCTACTCGCCGTCCCCGCTGAGCTCCCCCCGCTGCCAGTCGCCCTCCGGCGCCGAGCACGGCCGGCCCGCCGCGTCCCGCCTGCGCGCCCCCCGCAGGGCCGTGCAGAGCCCCATGCAGGAGCGCCTCAAGTACGCCAACAGCGAAGGTGAGACCCCCGGGGGAGGTGTGAGACCCTTGGGTGTGAGCCCCTTGGGTGTGTGAGACCCTCAGGGTGAGTCCCTCAGGAGTGTGAGACCCTCAGGGGGAACCACTTGGAGGGGGCTGAGACCCTCGGGGTGAGCCGCTCTGGGGTGTGAGACCCTCGGGGGGGTGAGATTCTTGGGGTGAGCCCCTCGGGGCTGTGAGACCGTCGGGGGGTGTGGGGTGGTGAGACCCTTGCGTGTGAGACCCTTGGAGGGGTGAGACTCTAAGGGTGAGCCCCTCGGGGACGTGAGACCCTTGGATGAGACCTTCAGGGTGAGACCCTCGGGGGTGTGAGCCCCTTGGGGGTGTGAGACCCTCAGGGTGAGCCCCTTGGGTATGAGACCCTCAGGTGGGGGTGTGAGACCCTCGGAGGGGTGAGCCCCTCGGGGGTGTGAACCCCTTGGTGTGAGACCCTCAGGATGAGCCCTTTGGAGGGGTGAGAGCCTCAGGGGTGTGAGAGCCTCAGGGGGAGACCCTCAGCGGTGTGAGCCCCTCGGGGGGTGAGACCCTTGGAGTGAGCCCCTCGGGGGTGTGAGACCCTTGGGGGTGTGAGCCCCTTGTGGGGGGTGAGCCCCTCGGGGGGGTGAGCCCCTTGGGAG
>VXBX01004172.1:20171-31435 GCA_013400415.1 Scytalopus superciliaris
GGTGTGAGACCCTTGGGTGTGAGCCCCTTGGGTGTGTGAGACCCTCAGGGTGAGTCCCTCAGGAGTGTGAGACCCTCAGGGGGAACCACTTGGAGGGGGCTGAGACCCTCGGGGTGAGCCGCTCTGGGGTGTGAGACCCTCGGGGGGGTGAGATTCTTGGGGTGAGCCCCTCGGGGCTGTGAGACCGTCGGGGGGTGTGGGGTGGTGAGACCCTTGCGTGTGAGACCCTTGGAGGGGTGAGACTCTAAGGGTGAGCCCCTCGGGGACGTGAGACCCTTGGATGAGACCTTCAGGGTGAGACCCTCGGGGGTGTGAGCCCCTTGGGGGTGTGAGACCCTCAGGGTGAGCCCCTTGGGTATGAGACCCTCAGGTGGGGGTGTGAGACCCTCGGAGGGGTGAGCCCCTCGGGGGTGTGAACCCCTTGGTGTGAGACCCTCAGGATGAGCCCTTTGGAGGGGTGAGAGCCTCAGGGGTGTGAGAGCCTCAGGGGGAGACCCTCAGCGGTGTGAGCCCCTCGGGGGGTGAGACCCTTGGAGTGAGCCCCTCGGGGGTGTGAGACCCTTGGGGGTGTGAGCCCCTTGTGGGGGGTGAGCCCCTCGGGGGGGGGAGCCCCTTGGGAGTGTGAGCCNTCTGGGGGCAGAGCCTTTCCCTGAGATGCCCCCTGAGCCTGCCCTGACACAACTCCAGCCCTTCCCTGGGTGTGTCCCTGCTCCCCACAGAGAAGAGCTCAGTGCCTGCCCGTTGGGTTTTGGATTCTCCATGCAAGGCCTGGACAGCTCTGCACACCAATATGATGATCAAGAGAAGCCATTTATTAAAGAAAATTCACATATTTATACACATTCTGTATCTATATTCTATACATGAGTTCACTACCATAGGCTGCATGTCACCAGCACGAGTTGTTGACATGCACCCAACCAGGCTGATTGGTTGGCATCTTCACCTGCTCTGTCTCGTTATTGCTGATTGCATCTCTCATTATTTCTACTTTCCCATCCTGGGTTTGCCATGGTCTCCTTGTCCTTCTTAACCTTTCTCATCCAGTAGCTTCATGTCTTGAACAGACACCGGGTGTTGAGCCCTTGAAGTGGACTAACCACATCCTGAAACGCTGCATTCCTGCAACACGATCCCACACCTGCCCCTGCAGTGAGGTCTCCCTCTCTTACCAAGCGTCCTCAAGACCCTTCCCCACTTCACCGCCCTCCTCTGGCCGCTCAGCTCACCACCCGCAGCCGGGTGATGGTGCCCTGTGTGCCATCCCTGTCCCCCGTGTGTGCCCCGCAGGCCTCCGGCAGGACTGCGCCTCCAGCTCCGCCTCCGTGTCCCGCCGCAGCTCCAGCGCCTCCCTGCACTCCCTGCGCCGCGGCACCTTCAGCGACCAGGAGTTCGACACCTACAGCCTGGAGGACGAGGAGGACTGCGAGTGCTCCCTGTCCTACCGCAGCGCCCCCCGCTACTCGCCGTCCCCGCTGAGCTCCCCCCGCTGCCAGTCGCCCTCCGGCGCCGAGCACGGCCGGCCCGCCGCGTCCCGCCTGCGCGCCCCCCGCAGGGCCGTGCAGAGCCCCATGCAGGAGCGCCTCAAGTACGCCAACAGCGAAGGTGAGACCCCCGGGGGAGGTGTGAGACCCTTGGGTGTGAGCCCCTTGGGTGTGTGAGACCCTCAGGGTGAGTCCCTCAGGAGTGTGAGACCCTCAGGGGGAACCACTTGGAGGGGGCTGAGACCCTCGGGGTGAGCCGCTCTGGGGTGTGAGACCCTCGGGGGGGTGAGATTCTTGGGGTGAGCCCCTCGGGGCTGTGAGACCGTCGGGGGGTGTGGGGTGGTGAGACCCTTGCGTGTGAGACCCTTGGAGGGGTGAGACTCTAAGGGTGAGCCCCTCGGGGGCGTGAGACCCTTGGATGAGACCTTCAGGGGGAGACCCTTGGGAGTGTGAGACCCTTGGGGGTGTGAACCCTCAGGGTGAGACCCTCGGGGTGAGTCCCTTGGGTATGTGACCTTCAGGGTGAGACCCTCGGGGGTGTGAGCCCCTTGGGGGTGTGAGACCCTCAGGGTGAGCCCCTTGGGTATGAGACCCTCAGGTGGGGGTGTGAGACCCTCGGAGGGGTGAGCCCCTCGGGGGTGTGAACCCCTTGGTGTGAGACCCTCAGGATGAGCCCTTTGGAGGGGTGAGAGCCTCAGGGGTGTGAGAGCCTCAGGGGGAGACCCTCAGCGGTGTGAGCCCCTCGGGGGGTGAGACCCTTGGAGTGAGCCCCTCGGGGGTGTGAGACCCTTGTGGGGGGTGAGCCCCTCGGGAGGGTGAGCCCCTTGGGAGTGTGAGCCCCCTGGGGGTGTGAGACCATCAGGGGGGACATTCTGGCTGTTTCTGGCTCCATGACAGGAGAGTGGAGCCAGGTGGGGGTCAGGCTCTTGTGCCATGTCCCAAGTGAGGAACTGGCCTTAAGTTGTGCCAGGGGAAGTTCAGATTAGGGATTAGAAACAATTATTTTGCTGTCAGAGTGGTCAGGCCTTGGAATGAGTTGCCCAGGGAGGTGGTGGAGTCGCTGTCACTGGAAGTGTTCAAGAGGCATCTGTGTGTGGCCCTTGGGGACGTGGTTTAGGGGTGGTTGTGGCAGTGCTGGGTTGATGACGGGACTGAATAGTCTTGAAGGTCTCTTCCAACCCTGATAATCCCACGATTTCAAAACCCCTGGAAGCCAAGAACTAGATACACACTCCTCTGCTTTTAAGTGCCTTTTCCAAGAGAGAGCCTAACCCCTGGTCAGCTCCGTGGCCAGAGCAGCATCACCCACGCTGTGTTTGTGCCCTCGCAGAGGAGCTGAGGCACAGCATGCCCAACCTGGCCAGGACCGGCCTGCGCGCGCTCGACTCGGTGCGGAGCAGTCGGAGCCTGGAGTCCGACCTGCAGGTGCCCAGCAGCCGCATTCCCAGGACGCAGCAGCGGTCAGCAGGTGGGTGCCACCCCGCTGCCCCTCACCCCCTTTCCCCTCCTCAACCCTCTGCCTCTGAGCGGGCCGTTCTCCCGTGTCCCCTTGGCAGGTCTGACTCCCAGCAAGCTCAGGTACTCCTCGGGAGCGGGGCAGTCCCCGCTGACGGTGCGGCAGCCGGTGAAGGCGGGCTCGGGCTCCGGCTCCCTGCTGGCCAGCAGGCAGGCGGTGAAGCCCTGCAGCTACGCAGCTCCCGGCCCTGCAGCCAGGAAAGCGGCGGCAGCCTCGCTCCACACGGCCTCTCCCAGCAGCAGTTGCACTTCCAGAACCAGCACCGCGGTCACGGCGGGCAAAGGCTCGGCGCTGAAGGCGCGCCCGGCCGCCGGAGCCATGGCGGCGCCCAAGGGCAAGGCAGCGCCCACGGCCAGGAGGTGAGGGCAGCCCCCGGGGGGTGGGGGGCTGCCTTCCACTCACAGGGCGGCAGGGGGGGTTTAGACATCGTGCAGGGGGTTGGGAGGGGCTTGAAAGGGCGGCTGGTGCACCCCTTGCCATGGGCAGGGACACCTTCCTCTTCCTCCAGCCTGGCCCTGGGCACTCCCAGGGATGGGGCAGCCACAGCTTCTCTGCCCAACCCGTGCCAGGGCCTGCCCACCCTCCCAGGGAACAATCCCTTCCCTAAGTCACATCCATCTCCAATTCCAATGTGGGATATGGGCATGGAGCTACTGAGTGACTTTAGATAGACTCATAGAACCAGGAATTGTTAAGGTTGGGAAAGACCTTTAAGACCACCAAGGTCAATCCATTCCCAGCCCCACGGTCACCACTAAACTGCGTCCTCAGGTGCCACCTCCACACGTTTTTTTGGACACTCCACCCTGGGCAGTCTGTTCCAGTGTAGGGCTCTGGGTGGGGACCCTCCAAGACAGGGAAGGACTCAGTGGGAAGATTCATGGCCAGTGTATCCAGAGGCAAAAGATCCCAGTCCCTTAAATACCCCTGACATTAAATTCTGCAAATGTGTGTGAACTGCCAGGCTGGGACTCATCACCTGGGGAGAGATGTCCCTTTTTTGCCACGTAATCTGTGACCAAACCTTTCCATATTAGATCTGTTTTAAAAAATAAATCCCTTTTTTTTTTTTAAACAAAGCTGTTTTCCAGGAAAATGAAGAGGCTTAAACTTATTTGTATTAGAAATTAACATTATGGCACATATTTGGTGCCTATCTCTGCTTTTGGGAAGGGGAAAGACTCTTCCAAGGGACTGACAAACTGTACTGTTAATGAAATCTTCCCAGCTGACCTACTTTGGTGCCTCTGAAACTTTGCCTCTGGTAAAACACCCTGGTGGGTTTTTCCTTCCTTAATCTCCAGCCAGGTCTGTAGGTGGACATTGCCCAAAGCTCCATCAGGCTTTAGAGGGGTTTGGAAGGTGGGACAGATGAACAGGGTGTGATTTAGACATGATTTATACAACAGGGTGAAGGCAGAGCTTGCAGTGTCCAATAACTGTTCTTGTTGCTGTCTTTTTCCAGCTGTTTATGCTACAGTTTTGCTGCAGACTTTCATGACTCAGAGAAATGAAGTAAATTCAGACTGATTGTTATGATATGGCTGATATCAGACTAATAAGCAGTGTTGATTTTTCATGTCCCATTGCAGCCTTAAATTGAGAGTATCTGCTTTCTTTAAAAACATATTAAAAAGGGGACTGCTTTACCTCTTAATTTGTAGCACTACTCTGCAAACCTCATTAATAGTCATGTGCTCAGCTGTACTTGCAGGGCAGAATATTTCTCTTGGATTTAGTCATGGGATAAACCCCCAGAGGGGCAGGGCAGGATCAGTGTCAGTGTTTGAGCACCCGGGGAGAGCCTCTGGCTGTCCCTGAAGCGCCTGGGGGTGGTGCTGGTGGCACAGGGTGTGATCCCAGCACTTCACCTGAGAGGGTGGTGGTGGCAAATCCTCACAACGGGGTCGCTGGGGCTTTGCTTCCAGCTGTCCATGACCTGATTTCTTGTCCCAAACCAGGTTCCTCCAGTCAGCACAGGCCCCCGAGGACGACTCCTGGAAGGATGGGTGCTACTGACCCCCCCTCCCCAACACCTCCGTGGAGCAGAGCCCCAGCTGGCTGGGCATCACCTCTCCGGGGAAGGAGCCCTCGAGCTCCCTCTCCCTGCAGCCTCCTGTACATAATCCCTCGCATTCCTCTCTGCTCTCCGACACGAACCAGCCCCCCCTCCTGGGACAGGCGGCCGCTTCAGCCCACAGCCGAAACACGAGTCTGCCCGGCAACACTGCAACCCAGAGCCTTATTTCATCTGCCCCCAGCCCTCGGGGAGGGCTCTCGCCCCCTGGCACCGGGGCTGTGACCCACTCCTCGGGGCTTGGGGAGGCTGGGGGTGCCCCCCCTTGTGCCAGGAAGCAGCTCTGAGCCTGTGCCGTGGGGTGGCAGAGCTCGGGGAGACTAGAAATAGTGTCATAGGTGTTAGAATTAAGACTTTTTAAATCCAACCTGATGTGCTCTAATACTTGTCTGAAACTCAACTGGTTATTTTTTTGGTTTTTTTTGGTTTTTTTTGTTTTTTTTTACTTCTGTATAGAATGTATTTCTGCTACTTTTTATTGTTGGGTCTAGAGCTGCAAGCAGGTTTTTATAACTGTAGAACACTTCGAGCTGTTGTATCCAGGTGTCAGCACACAGGGCACGAGTGAAGGAGCAGTACACAATATTTGTGTGGGGTGTGAACAGGCAGGGGGCAGGGATGCCAGTTAAAAGCTGCTGGGTGTACCAGCACCTTCTTACCTCAACCTGAGGAGGTTGACAGCAGGGAAGAGGACACTTTTTTCCAAAACAACCCTCCCTGACAGCTTTGCCTTGAAGTGTTTGATCTCTCAGCTGGTTCCCAACTGCCCTGACTTTTGTAGAAGTTTTTTACTGTCTCTTAAGGGATTCTGTTCCAGTGTCCTTTCCCTCAGCAAGTGCTGGATGCTACAAAATAACAGTCTTAGTCCAGGAAATATGCACTGATAGCAATGTTCTCCCTGCCATCAATGTGACTTTGATAGTGTAGTTTAATAAAATGTTATGGTGCTGAAATAGATCTGCTTTATTCCAACAGCGAGCCTGCCTTGGAGTGAGTTTTGGGCCAGGAATGAGCCTTTTCCTGGCAGGTTGGACTCTCAGAGCTCTGCCTGGGCAAACAGGGCTCCATTAAAGCCTCTTAGGAGGCAAAGCCTTGAGTTCCTTGGAGTTCAGGAGAACCAGGTGGGTGTCAGCAAAGGAAAACTTAATTCCCGTCCTTCCTGAAACATCCACACGTGGGAAAAGCTCCACAGCACTGCCCTGTTGGGGCTCTTCCTTTACCCAGAACGTTCTTTTCTCAGACTCCCACCTGCTGGAAGCTGCTCACATTGCTCTTCCCTTCCCAGGGCCCTGACAGGGGAAAAGAGCAGCAACATTTCTGGTTGGTTTCTGTGCTGGCTGAGGGCTGTCCTGGTGTCTGTGCTGTGCTTTGTTATCCCAAAGCTGAGAGCACACTGCCATTTTCCATGCACTGCCATTTCGTGGGTACCGAATACCAGTTAAAGCACAAAAACTGCCCGGGAAAGTGAAGTGCTAATTAATTGAAGGTTATGTTCTAGTTAAAGCCTGTCAGGCAGGGGGGGTGGTTTCTCTGAAGCCTGGAGGGCTGTGGAGACACAGACCTGGACACAGTTCTAGGCTGAACTGCTGAGGTTGGATTCTGTTGGATTCATGGGAATTTGCAATGCAAAGCTGGTGCTGACAAGCACTTGAAAGTGGCTTCAGGAGCACAAACCCCAGCTCTGTAAGACCCAGCACACTGAGGAGCTCTTCATTTTTCATCCTTTCATTTTTCTAAGCTGTTCTCACCCCCCGCTGCTCCCCCTTCAGATTCCAATATTCCCTGTCACCCTCAGCCCTGGCTGATACCATTAACATGCAGCTTTGCCTCAAACCAAGATAACAACTCCACCAGTTCCTGCAAGTCCCAGAGGGAATCCAAGCCTGCCTCCAAAACCTGAGCATTCCCCAGGTAGGTGAAAGGCTTCCACAAAGCTCTGCTTTCTGTACAGGAATTTTATTGAAATTTTATACACTAATGCCTCAGTGCATCCTCTGGAAGGAAAGGAAGGATTTTCTTTAAAAATCATTTGTACAGAAGACGAGAAATCATCGAAATGAGCACAGTTAACACCACGAGCCCCACCATGCACAGCTGTACAGGGGGCTGCAGGAGCTGAGAGGGGGGGCTTTCTCTAAGCTTTACATTCCATTTACAGAGAGAGAAAAGCAGGTGCCAGTGGCTGCTGGCACTCTGTGGGTATATCAGGATCACCCTGGGTGAAGTTTCAGCCCAGCACAACAACAAATCCCAAGCAGTGGTTTGTAGGAGAGCCCTTTCTCTCCAGGGTCAGTTAACAGTGAAGGAGCAGCAGTGGCACCTCCTCCCCACCTCCTGTGCCCCCAAAGGGACATCCCTCCTTCCTCTGCCTCCCCCCAGCCCAGCTCCTTTCCCTGGGACACAAGGAAGCAGATTCCTCTGGAGCCCAGGGGAAGGGGTTTCTCCTTCCCTGGGGAAGGTGCCCAGCTGCAGCTGGGAAAAAGTGTGGACACCCCTGACCCATCTCCCTCAGTCGGGGCTGCAGCTGGGACAGGAGGAGCCCACCTGAGCCTGCGTTTGGTGATCAGCCTTGGGG
The DNA here is from genome assembly GCA_013400415.1 of Scytalopus superciliaris. Taxonomy (NCBI): domain Eukaryota; kingdom Metazoa; phylum Chordata; class Aves; order Passeriformes; family Rhinocryptidae; genus Scytalopus; species Scytalopus superciliaris. The sequence continues at coordinate 27,824 of VXBX01004172.1, forward strand.
TTTGGTTTGAACTCTGCCCAGAGGAGCACATCACTCCCTCCCCTCTGGCAGAGCCTTCCCCCCTCAGCCCTCAGGGAAAGTCATCACCCATCACCTCCCTCCCTCCTCAGCTCCCTGACACCTGATCAAGGAACAGACTGGCCCCCAAACTCCCCACAGCCAGTGCCAGCATTGCATTCACTTTCCCAAGGGATAAGCAGGAGGAATAACCTGGGAGAAAGCACATCCAGCACTGCACCTCTCACCACGTGCAACCGTGTCCTTTACTGTGTCTGCTCAGCCACACGGGAAGGGGGAGATGAGGGAGAAGTGAGGATGAGGAGGCAGCCATTCCAAGCTCCCACCTGCAGGAACACTCCAGGAAAAGGGAGATTCCCCACAGCCCCTCCACCTCTCAGTGCACAAACCCCCCTCTGTTTCGTTGCTCCCAGGATTAGACCCGTGATCTCCACGTGGGAGCCACATGTGGCCAGATGTGCATCTCCAGGCTCTGTGGGAACTCCAACCCTCTTGTCCCTGCCCTGTTATTTGGCTGAGCCCACCCCAAACCACCCCCTGGCTCCATCCTCAGGCAGGCCAGGCCTGTTCCCCACGCAGGTGCCAAGGGGGGGCCAGCATGCAGAGCCAGGGAGGGAGGGCACGGGGTGAGGGGGGGGCAGGAAAAGGAACAAAGAAATCCCTTCAAGTAGCCCAGCCCAGCCCCCTGTGGAGGTCCCAGCTCCTTTGGGGCCCGTTGGGGGGGATAAGGCAAGAAGTCCAAAGTCATGGAGGGATGAGAAGGGCAGAGGTGGCAGGTGAGTTGCTCTGTAGGTCATTTCTTCATGGCCCTGGGACTCCTCTCGGGGGTTATTTCTGCACACAGCTGGGCCAGGCCAGCCCACCACACACTGCTGAGAGGATGATGTACAGGATCACCTGGGGAGGGAGAGCAGGAATGCTGTAGGGAAGTCAATATTCCCACTGTTCCCTCAGGAACTCCAGGATATGGAACCCCTCAAGGACTTGCCCAACACCCTCCTCCTCCTCCCCTTCCCCATCCCTGCAGCGACACGGGGGTGAGAAGTGTCCTCCAGCAGCACAGCTGGATCCAGGGATGGGGAAGGGGGGATTGGTGTTTTCCAGAGGCTCAGCCTGAGCCAGGAGCTCCAGCCTGTCCCCACTTACAATGGACACGATGATGATGACGATGGTGAGCTTGAGGTTCTTCATACACATGGCCCGGGCGAGGTTCCTGCTCGTTGTCTTGAACGTGACTGACTGCAAGGAGAGCAAAACTAGGAGCCAATTCCCAAAGGGAGCTGCATCCCAAGGAGATCCATGCCTTTCCCAGCCACAACCCCTCCCTGCTCACCCAAATCCAAGCTCCTCCAGAGCTATTTAACTCCTGCCCAACACTGAGCAGGCACCAAGAGAAAACTCCGAGTGTATGAGCAAATCCAGAGCCAGCCTGGAAGGATTAAACATGGAATCTCAGCAGGTCTGGGGCTGCCCACAGGGATTAGTCTGGCTCCCAGCACTGGTGGGCTTCTCACCTGACTTCTGGGAACCTTTTGGGAGCTGGAGTGCTCTAAAATATTTACAGATCCACTGATTTGCTCCCCACCCTGTTACAGGCACCTCGATTAGTGTAAATACACCTGCCAAAGCAGGACAATCCATGGGGTTGCTCCTGGTGGCTGATCCCAGAGGTGAGAACAGTCCTTCAGTGCCACAACATTCCTCCAGAATTTGGGCTTCCTGCTTTTTACACTCACAGAATGGTCTGGGTTGGAAGGGACCTTCAAGCCCATCCTGTGCCACCCCGTGCCATGGGCAGGGACACCTCCCACCAGCCCAGGTGGCTCCAAGCCCTGTCCAATTTGGGCACTCCCAGGGATGGGGCAGCCACAGCTTCTCTGCCCAACCTGTTATGGAAAGCTTGTAGTTGTCCCATTCCAAGTCTCCTCTCTGGATCCTGCAATTCCCACTCATTCAAAACAGGTTTTGGTCACCAAACACCCCCCAGGCTGGGTCAGTGCAGCATTCCCAGGATGCTCCTGCCCAGCAGGATCCAGCCAATCCAACAGCTCACCCTGCTGGGCAGTGCCAGTTTTCCCACAAACCAACCCCCCCACCAGGTAGGAATTGCATGCCTGTGAACTGCAGTCCTGAACTTGGAGCCCATTCCCAAGCTGGGAAATGTCAGCCCTGGATCTCCCAGGACACTCCCTGTAGGACATTCCCACTGGACAAATCCCATCCCCTCACTTCCCACGTGGCTTCCAAGAGCCAGCACTCCCTGGGAGAGCTCCCAGTGAATCCAAATTGCTGAAGGAATTCCAGCCCCTTTCCCTAAAGCACCTCCTGAGCTGCCACCCCCTGAGGCCGTGGCAGGGTTTGAACACCCGGGAGCTGCAGGACAACATTCCTGCAGGACAAGCTCCAGGCATCTCCCCTGCCTCTCCACGAAGGTTTCCTGACACCTCAGAGCTGTTTGGAGCCCCAGAGGCCCCACCCAGGAGATCCTGGCCCTCCCCAGGCTGTGGAGTGTTGGATGCCCCAGGAATGGGGCACCAAACCAGGAGGCTGCAGAGGAAGATGCTGAGCCAGGGCTGGGGATTCCCAAAGGGAAGACAAAAAGCTTCCAGAGTGCACAGCCCTTCACTGGATAACAAAGTGCTTTAGAGTTACATTAAACTGGGGGGGGGGTTTCAGCCTTCCCTCCTTTGGAAAAACACTCTGAGAAGCTCCAGAATCTCTACAGACTATTTAGGTGGAACAGCTCAGTTTTTTTCATGCTAAAGCAGCTCCACTTTCTCTGCTGGGGCATCACAAAAACTCCACAGATTCACCTCCTCATCTGCACCAACCTGACCTCCCACCAGGGGAGTTTCCATGGTGGTTTCATCCTCCCTGTCTCTCCACCTTGGGCACAAGAGGTGAGGACAAGACCCACCCCAGCTGGGGGTGGCACAGAGGAGCCCCTGGAAGGTGGGTGTGAGCCAGGGGAGGGTCTCCCTGCTGCTGGGCTGCCCCTCCCCTGCTCCCTGGGGGGCACAGCTGGGGGGGCAAACACCCCCCCCACTCACCGAATCCACCAGGTTCTCTGTTTTATCAATCAGCAGCTCCAGCTTCTCTCCCCTCTGGGCCACGAGGTCTGGGGGAAGAGACAAAAAGCCAGAGCTGCAGGTGAAATCCCAGTGCTGCTTCCAACCCCAGGAGCAATCCTGGGAATGGTTTGGAGCCTCCCTGGCACTGCCAGGCACTCCAGGAGCAGCCTCTCCTCACACGGGGCTTTGGGACTGAACTCTGGTGAATTCCACACCCAACCCTCTGTGTGCTGAAGGGGGAGACCTGTCAAAAAGGCAGCCCAGGGTGCCAGCAAGGGAAGGAGAGGCTTTCCCAAGGAGCATTCCCGAGGGAGCAGTACCTATGTTCCGGACCATGATTCCTTTGAGCTCGTCGATCTGCGCTTGTGTCTCTGCCACCTGGTCTGGCCCTTTGCTCTCTGAGTGGTATTTCTGCAACAGAGCACAGCCAGGACCTCAGAAAACAACAGGCAGGGACAGCAGGACCCTCAACAAGCAACAGTCAGAGAAAACAGGACCCTTAATAAACCAACAGTGACAGCAG